>BRDA01052171.1:2942-20841 GCA_036984385.1 Crenuchus spilurus | reverse complement strand
ATATATATATATATATATATATACTGTATAGATATAGACATACAATATCAATACATACAGAAATGCTAACTCTGAAAGAAATATAATGTATTATGTATAATGTATAATGTAAAATAACTAAATGTTTATTGCTTTTTAAAGTTGTAATAGATATACATAGTTAAAGCTTTAGTATATGGAAACTAAGCTGCGGAATCATCCCATGTAGAATTTCCCAGTTTTTCTCAGTGATGTCACAGAAACCAATGCATGAGTTTAGCCAAACACCTATCACCTACACACTAATGTTTGCAACACTGGACAGCCAATCAGAACAGAGATCATTTGCATATATATATATATACATATATATTATGTCTTAAAACCACAGTAATAAGAACAAACTTTTATTGCTACATAAACAACATAAACCAACTGTCATACACAAGAAAGTACAAGAAAATGTACAAACCGGATTCCAAAATGTTACATTTACTCAGATAAAACTTTTGATCTGTCATCTATGTTCTATTACGAATAAAATATTGACATTTGCCATCTCCACATAATTGCATTCAGTTTTTATTCACAATTTGTATAGCGTCCCAACTTTTTTGGAATCCGGTTTGTAGTATATGACTGTTACCTAATCTCAGAAAATCCTGAATTTGATAAAAAGTGTTTTTAAATGGTGTTTTATGTTGATAATAAACATATATTTGGTATCTGTAAATGATTGAGTGCTTTGAGATGCTTCCTCCTGCTTTACAGTGGAGAAGCTTATCCTTATTTACTCTTCATGCTCCAAACAAACACAAATCTCTTAAGTAAGCAAATTACTCTGCCGAGTTCACACACACCAAGGAGATAACAGGCTCTCAACCCAAACACACACATGTATACACACACCATAATTCTATCCAGCTCACATTACCGTGCTTGCATAGCGATTAGAGAACATGTTCTTGATTACAGTTCTTGATTTTCTCAGGCATAAAATCTGGCGTCTGACAAATGTGGAACGCGCAGCCAAATCCAATCTGTTTGCGCAAACGGTCAATAAAATGTAATTCAATAAAAGGGGCCAAGGCCTGTGGAGCCAGTTTGTTTGGAAGGCTCCATTTACAGCTTTGGAAAGGGGAAGAGCACCTAGGTGTTAACAGCTTAGCTACACTGCTACTGTAAAGCTTATGGCTGAAGGCAAACTTTCTGTACTATGGGAAAAGCTAACTGTTAGCAGGATAGCTTGGGAATTTTCTTTGAAGAGCTAACATCATGTCCTTCAGTCCATGTATCTTGCTAATGCAGCTGCTTTGAGGAAGTTCAGAAAAACATCACCTTAGTGAACAAAAGAATAACACCTGAAAACAATATTTAAGTATCACTAACAATGTTGTAATCTTGTGTGAACAAAATCAGAAGGAAAAACAACTACTTTCTTTTGGAAATGAATATGCTGTCATGGTTAGGGTGACCAGATTTGGGTTTCTGAAAAGGAGGACACCTTTTTTTTTTTTTTTTTTTTTTTGGGGGGGGTCATCGGTGTATGATATGACACAAATGACATGGTGTCTGTATAACTGCATTTAATTAACAGCACAAAACAACATAGTACACTAACAAAAACATACACTGACATGTTTTGAGTGTAATAGTGATAGACTACGTAAAAAAAGAATAATTTCTTTGTCACAAAGAAAATCTGTGACTTTAGCCGAAGAGCTCTTGCCCCCTTGCTCTGGCTGCTTTCGCGTGCTTTGTTGAATTGACGTGCACCTGCAAGTCGTTGGCACCTTTATTTGCCACAGACACATAAGTGCCTGCCTTACACATCAAGCACTCTGCCTCATACGGATCACGACCCTGGCGAAAGCACAGGAATTTTTTCTTTAACTCCTCCGCAAACGTACACTTTCGTTTCGGCATTGCCGTAGATATATTTGAGGAGAATGGCGTGACAATTTTGCGTTACAGAGAAACCTGGAATGGAGTGGAATGGAACGGAATGGCAATTCTAATCACAATGCACTGTATGTATTGTGGCGTGGTAGGGGGCGTTGCATTTCCGTAGGCGACAGTCTGCCGTTTTGCATATTCCCAGGGGTCTTTGAGGGTGGTTTGGGAGGGTTAGTGTAACTGTTCTGTGGGTTCATGTAGGGATAAAGCTTTAGGTGTTCCGTGTTGTATGAATAAATGTGTGCATGTGTGAGTGCTTATGTAGTTTAGGATAGTCACCGTTGGTGTGGGGGTAGATCAAATGCATAACTGTGTGAGTGAGAGTGAATGTTAGTCTGATTCTTTATGCTGTGTTGTAATTGCTGGAGATTAACCAATAAAAATGGCTTCTCGAGGAGTTATTCGCGAGCCGTCTGGGTCGCCACATTATGTTTGAGGCAGTCGAACAAAATTCCGGACAACTTTGAAATTCCCCCTGGACATTTTTTTAGGTCTCAAAAGTAGGACAGGTCCGGGAAAAAGAGGACGTCTGGTCACCCTAGTCATGGTACAGTTACGTAGACAGAGTAAGAGTGTCCACAGAGGACAAACTTAATGTAAGTGTAAATGTAAAATAACATGTAAATACTTTTGCAACTTTTGAATAAAAATACTTTTACTTTTAAATTCATTCTCAAAGAAGAAGAAGACACAGATGTTTATATGCACAGCTTACTCATCAATCTGATGAACATCTCTGTTTATACTGACACTGCAAGTAAAGCAGTTTAGCACCATTTAGCATACACGTTAGCATAACCAAGCAAAGGAAATGGTGTAGAAAGGGAAACAGTTTGAGTGTATGTTTACTGTTCTTTTTTTCTTTTCTTTTTCTTGTTTTCTGTTTGTTTTTTTGTTCAAGTTTGAGACATGTGTCTGTCAGATTGCATTAATTTTCTAGCTTTTACCTTCACGAATGCTAACAGGCTAGCCCACCAATTGACCTCTTTACCATGCATTGTACTGTAGAAAAAAATTATATTAAAATCAAGTTTTCTACAAATAATGAATAATATTTCAGAAACTAAAAACAATTTATAATCAGAATATGATAAAACTTTGTTTTTACAATGTATTATTATCTTAACAGTATTCTATTGTAATTGAGCAATTAGTCAGATTATTAACAGATTATTAGACTGCAATGAGTGGAGAATACAAGAGGTAAATGTCGTAATTGTTGATCAGGGGTTCCCAACCTTGTGACTCCCTCTTATCCCTGCGTAACACTAGTGATGCGCCAGATATTTTGCAACTGAAATTATTTAATTATTAATGAGTGGAAAGACCGAATAATTGTTACTGAACACTGATGTTTTAATGACAATGTAACCTTTTTGGACATTCAGAATTGTGCTTTTCCTCACCAGTTAACAAAACACAGATTCACCAGCACAGTTACAGTTTGGTGGTGAAATGAAAAAAGACAAAATAAAAAATAAAAAAACTACCAGCACAACCTTTACTAAACTACACTTATGATGAAGCCAGAATACAACCGCTTAGCTTTGTGTTTGTTCTCTGGTGGCTGCAGCATTAGGGACAGTCTCACAATTACCAGAAGAAAAGTGTTTCAGTGTCTGCAGCCAATGACACTCACATTAAACACACAAAACATCCATGTGACTTACATCATTCATTTTAAACATTTTCATCATTTTGTCTCATGTTTTTAATTAAATATTATTAATATACATGCATCTTCATACATATTCATATATTACTGTCTTGTTTTATATACAAATATAAAAGAATAATCAAACTCATTATTAAACCAAATGATGTCAAACCAACTTATTAAAATGTAGACATTCATTCGTGACTAACTACAAGACTTATTTTATATTATTACATATTTTATTACATTACATTATATTACAAATCATAACACTACTATTTTGACTATTTTTTACAAACACCATCGACATTTTGCATTTAATTCAAGTAGTTGAGTTATATTTTATACAGAGATGTTAATTTTAGTCCAAAAAAAATTCTTTTATTAAGTATTAAGTTTTAAAATTAGCCATTTCCAATGAAACAGTTCACTTGAATAACTGTTCATTTTCAAATGAATCAGACACTTATACACCAGGTAGGTATTTATTTAATAGATTATTTACATTATTAAAGTTATTATTAAGACTTCAGCGGGGAAAAACCTTCTCTTACATAGGCCCACAACTCTGGAATAGTCTTCTAGCTAGTGTTTGGAATGCAGACACATTTTCTACTTTTAAATCTAGACTCAAAACCCACCTGTTCAGTTTAGCTTTATGCAATTAACCTCTCCTTTCTAGTTATGTTGCAAGCAATGCGCAATATACTGTTATTCGATTTTTCATATATTCTTCTCCTTCTTCTTCTTCTTCTTCTGCCGGATTTTTGACGCGCTTCTTGTCCTGCAGTTTTCGAGATATCGACACCGTTCCAACTCCAGATTGTTCGGTCCGATTGTGTGATCCGGGCTTGTATACAGAATTTTGATCGGATGTGCGGTTTTCCTAAAATCTTCCTTAATCTGGAAATTTTTTCCCATAGAGAATGAATGGGGAGCAAAAATGCAAGCTCATCTACTGTACTTCTGCTTGACCGATTCGCACCATTTCGGATACACTATATCAGGGCGGGCCCCCGAGCAGAAATGAACTGTTGTTTTGACTTGCACTCGTTTATTTGTCGTTTTATTGCAATCCCTTTTTCGTCCCTTTGACTTCCATTCATTTTCACTTATATGAAATTCCAGGCTTCCTTTTGCCAAACAACAACCAAAATTGATATACTACATCATGGCCTTGGGTACCATAGCAACGGCCTTGGGTGCGATAGCAACGGCCTTGGGGCCCATAGCAACCGCCTTGTGTGCCATAGCAACTGCCTTGGGTGCCATAGCAACGGCCTTGGGACCCATAGCAACGGCCTTGGGTGCCATAGCAACGGCCTTGGGTGCCATAGCAACGGCATTGGGAGCCATAACAACGGCCTTGGGTGCCATAGCAACGGTCTTGGGACCCATAGCAATGGCCTTGGGTACCATAGCAACTGCCTTGGGTGCCATAGCAACTGCCTTGGGTGCCATAGCAACGGCCTTGAGTGCCATAGCAACGGCATTGGGAGCCATAGCAACGGCCTTGGGTGCCATAGCAACGGTCTTGGGACCCATAGCAATGGCCTTGGGTGCCATAGCAACTGCCTTGGGTGCCATAGCAACGGCCTTGGGTGCCATAGCAACTGCCTTGGGTGCCATAGCAATGGCCTTGGGGCCCGTAGCAACGGCCTTGAGTGCCATAGCAACGGCCTTGGGTGCCATAACAACGGCCTTGGGTGCCATAGCAACGGCCTTGGGGCCCGTAGCAACGGCCTTGAGTCCCATAGCAACGGCTTTGGGGTCCATAGCAACAGCCTTGGGTGCCATAACAACGGCCTTGGGTGCCATAGCAACGGCCTTGGGGCCCGTAGCAACGGCCTTGAGTACCATAGCAACGGCCTTGGGTGCCATAGCAACGGCCTTGAAGCCAATAGCAATGGCCTTGGGGCCCATAGCAACGGCCTTGAGTGCCATAGCAACGGCCTTAGGCGCCATAGCAACGGCTTTGGGGCCCATAGCAACGGCCTTGGGTTCCATAGCAACGGCCTTGGGTGCCATAGCAACGGCCTTGAAGCCCATAGCAACGGCCTTGGGTGCCATAGCAACGGCCTTGGGGCCCGTAGCAACGGCCTTTGGTGTCATAGCAACGGCCTTGGGGCCCATAGCAACGGCCTTGAGTGCCATAGCAACGGCCTTGGGTACCATAGCAACGGCCTTGGGTGCCATAGCAACGGCCTTGGGTCCCATAGCAACGGCCTTGGGTCCCATAGCAACGGCCTTGGGGCCCATAGCAACGGCCTTGAGGCCCATAGAAACGGCCTTGGGTGCCATAGCAACGGCCTTGGGGCCCATAGCAACGGCCTTGGGTGCCATAGCAACGGCCTTGGGGCCCATAGCAACGGCCTTGGGGCCCATAGCAACGGCCTTGGGGCCCATAGCAACGGCCTTGGGACCCATAGCAACGGCCTTGGGGCCCATAGCAACGGCCTTGGGGCCCATATCAACGGCCTTGGGGCCCATATCAACGGCCTTGGGTGCCATAGCAACCGCCTTGAGTGCCATAGCAACGGCCTTGAGTTCCATAGCAACGGCCTTGGGTGCCATAGCAATGGCCTTGGGTGCCATAGCAACGGCCTTGGGGCCCATAGCAACGGCCTTGGGTGCCATAGCAACGGCCTTGGGGGCCATAGGAACGGCCTTGGGGGCCATAGCAACGGCCTTGGGGCCCATAGCAACGGCCTTGGGTGCCATAGCAACCGCCTTGGGTGCCATAGCAACGGCCTTTGGTGCCATAGCAACGGCCTTGAGTGCCATAGCAACGGCCTTGGGTGCCATAGCAACGGCCTTGGGGCCCGTAGCAATGGCCTTGGGTACCATAGCAACGGCCTTGGGTGCCATAGCAACGGCCTTGGGTCCCATAGCAACAGCCTTGGGTGCCATAGCAACGGCCTTGGGGCCCATAGCAACGGCCTTGGGGGACATAGCAACCGCCTTGGGGGCCATAGCAATGGCCTTGGGAGCCACAGCAACCACCACAGATACCACAGCATCACCTTACAAACCAACTGGGATACCTTAGCTTGTGGGCCATGTTAGCAATGTGTAACATCCCACGTTTCCTTCAGGAAATGCACTTTTCTAGTTTAAGATTGTCATTTCAGGAATTAATGGACATGGGGAATGCCAGTAAACTCATTTGACGCTCTGCAATGCTGTGCCCACAGGTTTGTTTGAGGTTTGAGGATGGTGGTATGGATGGATATAATAGTCTGATGCTCTAATATCTGTGTTCTTTATTGTTTTCTTCCTTCCTTCCAGTTAGTCTGTCTCAGCATGTGCGTAATTTGCGGAGGGGGGGATAGGGGGGTTATGACCCCCACAATAATCTGATCCAATCACTATAACCCCCCCAATAAAGTCACATAATTTCAATTTACAAAAACATCTTTCATGACTAACTTGTTAATTTTCTTTATTCATGATCAATTTTGGGTAAAATACTAGCATGTTAAATCATTTGGTAATGTCACCCCCTTTCCCCACAAAAACTTGGTATCATTCAACCTCTACCAAGCAGCAGCGCTCGCCGTTTGCAGGGTTGCCAGGTTCGTGGTTTTCACGCCAAATTGGACTTGTTGGAAAATCCAGTCGCGGGTGAAAATTCAAGCGTAAAAAAAAAAAATCCCATATAAACAAAATACTAAGTTGTACACTCATAGTTGTTTTGCCCTTTGCTTCAAACGTGTGACAGACAAATTTTGGGCTAGTTTAAGCTTCTGAAGGGCGGGTTTTAGACTGACTTTGGACTGGATATTTTTGCTGGACCTGGCAACCCTGACCGTTTGCTTGCTTGTGCAAGCAGCTGCTGGGGGAGTGGGTGTCGTAAGAAAAAAACGAAAAGAGCACCAAAAAGTGGACAAAAAACATTTTTTCATTGTTGGTCGACAACACCGCCTTGTAAAAAGCGGAAAAATCAAAATGAGGTAAATGTAAATGTATTGTCAGCTGATGACTGAATAACTATGCCGCTGTGTATCAGACACACTATGAATACCCTTTCAGGTATTTTAGCTAGCTCAGGTAGCTAGCTCCGCATTTCTTAATTGTTTAAGGTGCAGAGTAAATACAAAGAAAGTTAAATAAATACATAGGAAAAGCATTACAATGTAATTCTAATACAGTTAACCCAAAATTTCCTGAATCCTTTTAGAAAAGTAAATGATTTAATAAATAAATAAATAGGCAGACAGCTCAACCCCCCCAATGCTGGACCCAAAGTTACGCCCTTGTGTCTCAGTCAGATCGACCAAAGTATGCAAATATTCACATACGTTTTCTACTGCACTCAACCTAACTAATTGTTTCACTTTACTGTTTCTGTTCTCTTCTTTTTTTTTGAGGAAATGGTCACTGATGGTAAATTAGTGGCTGCATTCTCCTACAGTCCACAACAGACAACCAGGTCCGCTACACTGCCATTTCCCTTCTGCTCCTGAGGTGGATTCTCCTGCGGTCCACATCAGACCAGCTGCTCACCTATATCTACTGCTGGCAATCAGTGCTTACCTATATATACATCTGCCAACCTCTGACCCTCATCATTACCCACCACCATCAATTACATTGAAGAAGAAAAGGTCTCTCCTAACAATAATCAGACTGATGCTTCTAGGCTGATGTACTTTTATTTTAACCACAGATGTATGCAATTATCACTATTATTAATATAATTATTTTTTTACACTACAGCACAATGTCAGACTTAACTGATGATGTAAATTTCTGTCTGTAGTCTGATCAGAGGAGGATGGATCCTTTTTGCAAGTGTTGGTTCCTCAAAAGTTTACTTTCTACAACCTTGAGGGAGTTTTTCCTTGCCACTGTCACCTTTGGCTTGCTCGGCATTGGGTTTTGTGTTTTGATTCAAATTGTTTGATGCTAATTATGTAAAGCTACTTTGTGACAATGTCTTTTGTAAAAAGTGCTACATAAATAAATTTTGATATACTTTTTTTGATTGATGATTATTATTTACATGATGTAAGCAAATTTGGCATTTAATTATCACACTGATGATGATGAGGTTTTAAAACTTGGCTTTATAGGGCTAATGAACTGCAATTTTTGCAAAAGGTTTGATTTCAGCAGTGGGCAGAATCACAGCATGTTTCAGTATTCTAACTTTGGCTACATTAAAACATCTGGATCCAATCAGCTGCAATGGAGCATTCTGACTTGGGCTGAATTCACTCCCGACAATGAAGCAGACCAATCACTTTGTCTAGATGTCCATCTAGATAGTAAGAAAAATAATGTATGCTGTAAATGGCTGTGCTGCAAAATGTAATGTGTTTTTAAGATTAATTATGAATTTAACAACAAATAACTGTAGATACACCAACCAACCACTTCATTAAAACCAACATTTGATCAGCTTCATTAAACGTATACAGTAGGTGTACTTTCTCTGTATACTTTGTTAGTCTCCCTTTAACCCTTTTCTACAATAGTCAGGACCCCAACAGCACCACCACAGAACTGGTGGATCATTCTCAGCACTGCAATGACACTGATGTGGTGGTGGTGTGTTAGTGTGTGAGCTGCTGGAGATGTTAAACACTGTCACTCACTGTTCACTCTGTTATACACACCTACCTTGTTGGTCCACCTTGTAGTTGTGAAGTTAGAGACAGCAACTCAGAACAGTTGATGTTGGTCCTCTATTCCTTCATTGGTGACACTGTTGGCTGGTTGGTCACTATTTTCACTCCTGTAGTAACACTGAGGTGTTTAGAATCATCAGCAATTCTGCTGTGTTTGAGCCACTCAACACACACTAACACACCACCACCACGTCAGTGTTGCTGAGAATAATCCAAGTAGTACCTGAAACGTGGTGGTAGAATCAGAAACCACTAAATCTGTGGGATGTTCTAAAGCAGCAGTAGTGAAGGTGTACTGATAATGGACTTAAGTTAAGGTCTATAATGAACACAAGTGTCAGAGATCACCACTGAGCAAACACTTACATTTGGACTTGCAAAGCAGATACATGGTTAAGGTGGTCATAATATTCTGTTACGACTGTGAAAAAGGTAACAGTAATGTAACACTGTAAACCTCTTTTTTTAATTAGATGGGGACATTATAAAAGACTCTGGAGTATTGTTCAGGGAAAACTGACCATATTAAATGTTCTGGGGAGTTCTCAGGAAATAATGTTTCCACAACTGAAACAGAACGTTTTTAACATGAAACTTTGTTAGCCTGGATTTTCCTGTGTAACATTAGAAGGTTAAGCCTTACAACACGCTTTCTAGCTGTAAGCTATAAATATGGAAATGTGGATGTAAGAATGTTCTCTCTCTGTTACACAAACACAGCTGTTACAACAATACTGATCAATGTACTCCAACTGCTGCCCAAACACACTCATTTAGTGCAGGCTTTGGTACTTTACAAACACTGGGATTTGTGGGGACATTACATAGACTTCCATTCATTTCTGCAAGAAACCTTAACTCCCCAAACCTACCCTTTACCCTAAAACATGTCTTCACCTTAACACTGAATGATTTATGTCATGGGGACAAGACTGTGGTCCCCATAAAGAAGAAAGGACCCCATAAGGTGAGGGTCTAAACAGGTTTTGGTCCCCACAACATGGTATAAACCTAGTAAACACACATTTCCACTCAATCCATCTGTATCAATACATCAACCCAAACAGCAAGTAATCCAATACAATAAAGGGATACATTTGTCAACTGCTGTGTCAACACAACACACACTAACACACCACCACTACATCAGTGTCACTGCAGTGCTGAGAATGATCCACCACTCCAATATCTGTGGTGATCCTGACCACTGAAGGACAGGCTGAAAGGAGTCTAACAAAGTATACAGAGAAACAGATGGACTACAGTCTGTAACTGTAGAACTACAAAGTGCAACTCTGTGCTCAGTGGTGCAAAAATGGACAATGTATATACTACAAGGAGGTGGTTTTAATATTATGGCTAATCAGAGTACAAGCTGGATATTAATTCAGTTAATAAAACTGTTTATCTGTTTTTTTGGTCTTTGACATGCAATCAATTGTCAACTGGTGGAACTTCTATGAATGTCCCTCCCCTTAATGTTGTATTTCAAAGAGTAAATGCACAGGGACATTTTTATTGCTCAAACCTTACTCTTTAATATCTCAGGAGACGTGCTTCTCTTAAAAGTCCTTTGGTGCCAAAAAAGAAGACACTGAATAATCCAGACAGATATTATCATTACCTGTATGTTCACAGCATCAAAACTGAGAAGACCCTTGTTGAGACATGATTGAGTTCTTACTGAGATCCCTGTCTGGAATAAACTTGTGTTATTATTTTGGTAAACCTGAGCTCAATGTGAGACGTTATTGAGATCTTTACTAAAACTCAACAGGAAATGCATTAAATTACTGAAGCCTTTTTCTCAGGAGAAACATCTGAGTAGGAGATCAGCAACTTCAGCAATAAGTCTCATTTGTGTTTGTCTGACCTTGTTGTGTAGGAGAAATTGATGAGATATTAAAGAGATGTTTTTGATTTTTCAGTCACTGAGTGTAGTTTAACTACCATGGATGTTTTCACAATATTACATGCAGGTTTAGCACCATGGGCAAAACTAGCACCAAGGTTAAAGTTTTGTCTGAAAAGAAGCCTATGTCTGCTATCAGACCATGTTCTGAGAAAAATAAACGATCTGGTCTGAACACCGTGTCCTTGGCTTTCAAGGCAATCTGCTGAAAATGAGCCACTTTAAGCAGGAAAAGAAAAAAGAAACGTCATCTCACGGTGCTTTCATTAATAATGAAAAAGAACAGCATGACTCCGGAGAGTCAGGGGGAATACAGATGAAAAACTTGCATGTTTCCCATTTCCATGTTCTTCTGTGACTTTTAAGGTGAAGTTCATTGAAAAATTAAATTTCTGCATTTTAATTATGGATTTTTGACATTTGTAGGCAGATGTAGCATTAGGAGTCTTGCCCAAGGACTCTTATTTGTATAATGTTGGGAGTCTTGCTCAAGGACTCTTATTTGTATAAATGTTGGGAGTCTTGCCCAAGGATTCTTATTGGTATAATGTTGGGATTCTTGCCTAAGGACTCTTATTGGTATAATGTTGGGAGTCTTGCCCAAGAACTCTTATTGGTATAATGTTGGGAGTCTTGCCAAAGGAGTCTTATTGTTATACTGTTTGGAGTCTTGCCCAAGGACTCTTATTTGTATAATGTTAGGGGTCTCGCCCAAGGACTGATATTGGTAAAATGCTGGGAGTCTTGCCCAAGGCAGATTGCAGTATGGTGTTGCCTAGGCTGGGTATTGAGCCACGTGGTGTCACATTGCAGTGGCTACATTGTTTCTCTCATCAAGGAATGGAATCAGTAAGTTAAGACATTGCTTGATTTCTGAAGTTTGCTTCTTTAGTTTTGCACAAGAGTGATGAACTTAATTTATCTAACAAGTAATAGCAGCTTGTTAGCAATTAGCATCATGCAAACTGCATGTTTACATCATCCAAAGCCACCATCAAACACACTTTAACACTGTTTGACCTCTCAAGATCCAGTGAATGAGTGTGAAAAGGTTTGATCAGATAGGTCTAATTGCATAAAATTGTCATCAGGCCATTGGGAGAGGGACATTCTGGTGAATGTTGGATGACAATGTTTTCTTTCACTT
Source organism: Crenuchus spilurus (assembly GCA_036984385.1). NCBI lineage: Eukaryota > Metazoa > Chordata > Actinopteri > Characiformes > Crenuchidae > Crenuchus > Crenuchus spilurus. The sequence continues at coordinate 8,557 of BRDA01052171.1, read as the reverse complement.
TTAGTGTTTTTTGTTTCTGTTGCGCAAGATTGAAAGCTCATTGGTATGTTTTTAAAAAATGTTTAGCGTAGCCTCATAGCTTCAGTTGAAAACAAGAGAAGCAAAATGTGTTCATGTTTTTTCAACCTATGTCCAGTTGGTTAAAAATTCTTAATAAGGTTCAGAAGTTCAGCCCTGTCATTATTACTCACAAATCTGCTGCCATTAATTATTGGAAGGTTCTTGGATTTCCACCTTAATCCACCACATTCCCCAAAGTGAGGCAGGAAACACTGTTGCAACAGACTGGTGGATTTGAGAAATGGCTTGTGGAGTGAAACTCACCAAAACCACAGTCAGCTCTTTGCGTGATCACTTTCAGATGCTAGCCATGCAGTTTTAGCCATTATTCTGCTGGATTTTCATTGCTGCTAAATGACCTCAGTGGCTCTGTGTACGCGTAGGTGACGGTTCTACTGATTGAAATGTAACTGGAGTGTAATGTTCATTGGAGGAATGATTGACTCTTATTCTTTCTTTTCGTGTAAGTGACCTAGAGACTATAGGAGGGTGAAGTCACTGGAGAATTGGAGATGTTTTCAACACTCTGATTGGTTCTGATGGGTGTCATTTCAGTCTTGGGTTGGTTACCAGTGATTTCAGTGCCTAGAAATCAGTTTTACTAAATGATAATAATTTCAGAATAACTTTCTATGGATAATTCCTACCATGAACATTAGTGGTCCAGTAAAAATCTGAAATCAGGTGAAATTATGAGTTGTGGATGTACACGAGTTACGTATAAGTGGTATTGTTTTTGCTACCATGTTAAAAATGATTTATTGTTTACTTTCTGATTGTATTCATTGGCATATTGCTGGCAATTTAGTGTGTAGATTTTATTATTTTGGATCAAACATTCATAATAGTGGATGAAGCAGTCATAACACATAGACTGGCATTTGGTTAAACAACAATGAAGTAACTGGGAAAGATCTTCAAATCTAACAAACTGTCCAGAATTGTCAGGTGTGGTCTACTCTGTGGTGCACAGTAAATCTGCCAGTGTTAAATCAACACTATTAAAGTTAAATGAACACTGGGAGTGTTACATTTTGACACCTTCAGTGTTAATTTAACTCTTAGAGTGTTGATTTAACACTGGCATATTTATTGTGTGGTTCTTTATAGATGTAAAAGCTGGACAATAAAAAAGCAGGACATGAAGAATATTGATGCCTTTTAAATTTGGTGTTTGAGAAGATTTTGAGAGAATATTGGACAAATAAATGGATCCTGGGCCTTTCACTAAAACACTTATTACCAAACTGAAGTTCTCTTATTTTTAACACATTATGAGAAGAACCAGCTCACTTGAGAAGTTATGCTGGAACAGTTGGAGAACCAGTAAAAAGATGGATACAATCAAGAGGAAATAAGGAGTCTGAAGACCCAAAGAGAATACAGGATGTCCTTTAGAAACACTATCCATATGGTCAGAACTGACTTGACAACACCAAAAACAATCAGGTTCAAACAGTAGTCATATTGTTTCTCATATTAATGCTAACTGGGGAAGCTGTGATCTGGTGGTTAGGGATCTGGTCTCGTGACCAGAAGGTTGCCGGTTCAATACCTGGGCAGGTCATGACTGAAGTGGCCTTGAGCAAGGCACCTAACCCTCAACTGCTCCCTGGGTGCCGTGGATAAGGCTGTTCACTGCTTAGTGGCCTAGTTTGTTCACTAGTGTGTGTGATTGACTGCACAGATGGGTTAAATGTGGAGGTAAAATTCCATTGTGTGCAAATTACATAGCAAGAAGTTTAATCTAATCTAATTTATAATCCAATCTAACTGCATTCGCTAATTCACTAGTTCATATAAACATTACTAGCCAATGAATTTTGCTACTCCATTTATATATTTATTTATTTTTAATTTGACCAGATCCTGTTGGGGGATTGTCAGATCATTATAGTAGATGCTAATCATGGCCTAAGAAATATGAATGCACGAGAACTCACATTGTCCAGTTTTTCCTGTCTTGCTTACGTGATGCCAGACATCCTCAGGATTCACCCTTCCAGATTCCCACAAGATAGTCTGAGCCTTTGCCCTGGCCAGGCAAAGTGCAGCCTCGCTGGGGACATGGCAGTGGGCACAGAGGTCAGTGACAGTGTGCCTGAGAAAGAGTCCAGTACAAGCTGGTGATAAATTCCAGCGTGAGAAGGAAAACCCTGTAAATACTTCTAGGCCACAGGGGTCAGTTTTAGCTTTTGGTTATTAGAACTGGAGCTGGAAGAGCTCAATAATCATCAAAATAGCCCAGTTTTTATTTTTATCCAAAATCCATCATGAAAGCTTCTCAACCTGCTCAAAGCTCATCCAGACATTAATGAAAGTCTCACAGACTAGTGGATGTGGTTTAGGACACAGTATGAATTTTATGAAGTAGAAAAATTAATAAAGCCTACAGACAGACAATTGGGCTGGTAGAAGACTGATACCGGATCAGATTCTTCCATATTTACTCATTGTTATTAAAGCACATTCTAGATCAGCACTTCCTGTTCTGAGTCAGTTGTCCAAGATGGCAGATGCAGCATTCTGCTAAACAAGTTATCATCACTATAAATATAAAGCTCACATTTACGACTGCATTGTATTTAACACCACAGTTTTACAGGTTCTCTTTTTTTTTTTTTTTTTTTATTATCGATGTCCATAAAGGCAACATTGCTTGTAAATGATTAACTAACAATCTGGTCAACATAAAGTTATTAATTTGAAGCACAAGTCTACAAGAAAAGTAACAAACTGAAAAAGTGTCAATTAAATAAAAAGAATCTAAAATAAAAGTGTAAGTGCCGTCAAACTGAACTCAATGACTTATGGACTATCATCCACTTCAGTCACATTCAACTCGGATGTCCAATTCCTGTAGTTTGGCCTTCTTGGTTGTCACCTCTGTCTGACTGCAGCACACACATTTTCAAACGTACACTCACGTACAGGTACATCTGGAACACGGCCAATCAGAGGAATCCCTCCCTTTACTATTTCTTATTATATTGCAAGAAAAAAGGCACAATTAGGAGATACAAACTCGCAACAACATGATAAACTACAGATAAAAAAGTTGTATGTGGTGGAAACGGGCTTACATAGCATTACGGGCTACACTGTGTCTTTAAAAGACACGTGGTGATGTTGTGGACTTGATGCTAACTTGTGGTTGAGTTTCACACAGCAGTATTCTCAGAAACCAGGTGAGCATGTAGCAAAAGTGGTGTGTGAGGTTTTTGGGGGACAATCGCTGTTTTTGGTGACCTGTTCCCAGAAAATGGGGACATCATATCACTCTTATGATCACAAAAGATGATCACCACTAGAGGGGCAGTCCTACCAAATAACATGGGTCCACATCCTCTCCATGCAGGCTCTCCACTGGTGTTTCACAAAAAAATGGACCAGCACCTCCTTACCTAATGGCAATAGTCAAGTCCCAAGCCACACCTTAAAGTCCTTCGAGTTTCTAGCATGGCTTGGCTTGACCTGCCATCCTTCAATACACGTGGAAGACCGGCATCAAGACTCTTCTCTGTCCTGACACCCAGGTGGTGGAACAAACTCCCACTAACTGTTCAAACAGCAGAGTCCCTCACAGTCTTCAAACACAGACTGAAGAACATCTCTTTGTGGAGCACTTAAGCAGCACTAGTTTAAAACACTTATTGTAATGCATTGTAATGCTCTTATATTGTGTATAATTGTGCATGTTTCCTTCATTTCTAGGTATTAGTGATGGTTTAGTTCTAACAGTGTCTGAACTGAAGAATAGTTTGGACTCTAACCTGTCTGTACTAGCTGAGATAATTCTCTTAATGGAAACAAAACACTGTTGTACATCACTCTGGATAAGAGTGTCTGCTAAATGCTGTAAACGTAAATGATCACAAGTATGGTGGAGCTTCAAGGGATAACTTTCTAATAAAGTGGTCACTCACTGGAGACTTGTGCAAATGTAATTCTTCTTTCTGGCCTACATTGATGTATCAAAATTGTTGAGACAGTAACAGAAAGAGCAAACCAACTTTCATTCATTTTTTTGCACTGAAGGCCATAAGATCCTGTTCTGCACACATGTAATTATACATTTAAACCTGATTTAACAAAAAAAGGAAAGACTTTTCCTAAAACCTGAAAAATTACTGTTTTATGTCTTTAAAAGTAAACTTGCTAGTTCCTGAGAAACATCTTCCATGACCTCTTCACCCCTCTGCTATGAGACTTGTCAGTTCAGTATTTACACATAACAACTTTCAAGGCCAAACTAAACATGTGTAAACAGGCATTAAAGTATCGGATGCTGCTTGGGATCATGGGCGTGAAATCACCAAGCTGGTTTCAGCTTTGTGGTTCATTCCTTCAGAGAGAGATGAAGGATTCAGTAACAGACTGTTCTGGCAGTAGTAACAAATAGTGGAGGAGAATAGTCTGGTTTTGTATCTGACTCATTTCAGTTTGAGGAAAAAGTCTGGCCCCTCCCATTTGCCTTTTTTCCCTATACAATGGAAAAGGAATGAAGTCAAAACAACCAAGCCATGTTCCTGCTCCTTGACATAGTACCAAAGAACTATGGCTGGAAGCTGTTATATAATTTTGCTTCATTAAAAATGACAAATGTACACCCTGCAGTGTATATTTTAAACTGGAAGTGATTTGGGGAGTACTAGGAGATGCTGACATTCTCTGAATCAAAAGTCAGGTATTTTACACTATGTACACTGAATGTGAGCTAGCATGTTCTAGAGCAGCTGTACAGAGGCTCTTTCCTTGTTTTGGGCCCATGTTGGGGTCTCTTTCCTAGTGTTAGGGTCTATGTCCTACTTTTGTGGGTGTAATGAGGCCTGCACCACGTTTTGAAGCAGTACAGGAGCCACCTTGCTAATTTTTCTATTGGAAACTTCTTAATTTTGGTGCCATGTTGGGGCCTCTTTCCTAGTGTTACAACCTAGGTCTTAGTTTTAAAGCAGTATTTGGCCCTCAGTGCTAATTTTCCTTTTCATCATAGCCCAAGGGTTGATCTATTCTTACTTCATATACTTTACAATAGTCATTTGAAAGTAGAAAGCCAAAAAAGGTCAAAGAGATATGTCCAGTTTTGGATTTTGTCCATTCTGAGATCTCAACCAGGAAGTATTTCAGCCTCGCAGAGCTAGTTCTGGGAAATGGAGCTAACATGAAGAAAAACATCAAACAATCAAATGTGTATAATTTCTCTCTTTAGTCCAAAAGTTGTAGATAAGAGCAATGGCATGTTTGGGGTCTAAAGTTTGCTTTTTTAGCTACAGGGCTAGTGTAATTGAAGCTTCTACTCAGTAATTAGCATCATGCTAACTGCACGCCTAAATCAACCCACAGTCGCCTGAAACCACATGCTGAAATACTGCCATCCTGTTATCTACAAACATGGGCAAAAGTACAGAAAAGTCAGGCTTTAAGATTGAGTACAGTACAGGATTGCCAACCGTCCCATAAAATACAGAATCGTTCCTTATTTGTGAACTAAAAGTTGCGTTCTGTAATGAACCCATGCGCGTAATTTGCGGGGGGGGGGGGATAGGGGGGTTATG
>BRDA01052165.1:13939-34845 GCA_036984385.1 Crenuchus spilurus | reverse complement strand
ATAAAATATTAGATGTTGGCATCTCCACATCATTGCATTCAGTTTTTATTCACAATTTGTTTAGTGTCCCAAATTTTTTGGAATCCGGTTTGTAAGCTAGTCAACTGGAGTTGGTTTGACATCATTAGGTTTAATAACATGAGTTTAATTGATTATTCTTTTATATTTGTATATAAAACAAAGACAATAATATATGAATATATATGAAGATGCATGTATGTTACATTATAATTAATATTTAATAAAATGATGAAAATGTCTAAAATGAATGATGTAAGTCACATGGATGTTTTGTGTGTGTAATGTGAGTGTCATTGGCTACAGACACTGAAACACTTCACATTTCTTCTGGTAATTGTTATACGGTCCCTAACACTGCAGCCGCTAGAGCACAAACACAAAGCTAAGCAGCTGTATTCTGGCTTCATCATAACAAGTGCAGTTTAGTAAAGGTTGTGCTTGTAGTTTGTTGTCTTCTTCCATTTTAGCACCAAACTGTAACTGTGCTGGTGAATCTGTTTTGTTGTTAAGGAAAAGCACAATTCTGAATGTCCAAAAATGGTAATAGTGTCTTTAAAAACGTCAGTGGTTGGTATAAATTATTTGATCTTTTCACTTACTCCAAAAGTGTTTTTTCCCCCCAGTTTTCTCCCCAATGTAGTATTAGCCACCAATCTGCAAGGACTCTCCAAATAATGTGTAATGTCCCAACTCTTGGAGGGTGAAAAAACTCCAAAAGTGTGTTTTTTGGCATTTTTCTGCCGAATAATTTTGATTTTGAAATATTTGATGCATTACTTGATACATTTGATGCATTATTTGATAGCTACAAGCAAATCCTCAGTTCAGTATCTATTATTCAGACAGAGATAGTCTCTTTGTATTTTAATATTCATCTGTCAAACAGAGCCTGTTTCTAAAAGTCATTAGAAAGTGTTAATGAAACCATGTACCATTTATAGTCTTTTACTATTCCAGCACAAATGTTATATGACTTCTATCTGTATTACTATAATATAATCTTTATGAAGACTGTAATGTAAGCAACACTAATAATGAGCAATGACAGCTGTGTTCACTATGAAGCTTCAGAAGAAAAAAAATGCTTGATTTTTCTCAGCCACCCTTGGGGAATAGCATTATTCCCACTTGTGCACTGTATGCCACCATGTAGGTTTGTTTTAAACGGTGCAGTCTGTCATTCTGAAATGTGTCATGTGTGTGATTTATCTTGTTATATGCTTGTACAAACTGTCACGTCCTTTCCTTCTGTTTGTGTGTTATGTGCTAGAATACATACAGGAGTCTTTGATTTATGGGCTGTTTGTACTGGATGGTTAGTTGTAAGATTGTTATAAGAACAGAGAACATTATAAGAACGTTCAGCAAGGTTTTTAAAAGGTTCCAAAGGAGTTAGCCTGTAACGTTACAGAAATAATGTTCCCCGAATGTTCTGAAAACATATGATGTCATAATGGTTTCCTTTAAAACGTTTCTGACAGAATGTTCTTAGTTTACAGCACAAACATTATGGCAATGTTTAATGTAACATCAGCAAGATGTTTTTTATTGGTTCTGAATATTAATACGTCACCTTTTTTTTTTTTTTGCCCAATTTAACCTACAATTTAGTGGTAGCCAATTGACCCACCCATCCGCTATAACTCTCCCAATCACTAGTAATGTCTCTGACTCTAGGAGAGTGAAGACTAGCACAGGCCTCCTCTGATGATTGTGAAGTCAGCCACCATCTATTTTCCAAATTCTGCTGATAATCACCTTTGGGCATCCAATATGCTCAGAGCTCTGATGGATCGGCTGGCAGACACCTGAGAAAGCAGGCATTGTGTGGTAGTAGTGATAGGGAGAGGGCAATTTTGCTCTGTCAGGCCCCAGCTGTCGATGGTAATTAGCATGATCAGGATTCAAACTAGTGATTCAAGAGCCACTTGTGGCCCTTGTGTGGGCAGTATTTTAACCTAGATAACTCTAAATGAGGTCCTCATAATGTTACTGAAATTAGGGTGATCAGATGTCCCACTTTGTGTGGGACAGTCACGCATTTTCATTACTTTTCACGCGTCCTACAAATTGAGACGTTGTCCCGCATTGTTATTGACAGTCAGACTCCAGTTTTGAAATGCATGTTTCATAATCTGGCATTTACCAAATGGCTGTGTGGGGAAAGCAAAGAGGGCTGTCAGCAGGGGCGGGACGGGCTGTTTGATCATGTCAACCGCGGACGCAGATTAAGGGCACGCCCACCAACACAAACCAATGCAAATCAGATCAGAACAGCACCAGCATGCAGCAGGAGATATGGAGGAAAGGGAGATAAGTACGACCTGTACAGCTAAGAAACGAAAATGCAGCTACAACAAAGATTGGGAAACTATCTACTCCTGGGTGAAACCAGTGCAAGGCAAGTCTGGTAAAGTTTTGTGTGAAGTTTGCTTGAGTCATTTTTCCATTTCACACAGAGGTGAATACGATGTGAAACGACAGACAATGTGAGACTCACATAAAACATGTTGCTCAAAAGGAGGTTTCCCAGTCTATGCATACGTTACTGCTAAAACCCAAACAAGATTCAAACATAGATAAAGTAACTAACTAACTAGCGTTTACCACACTGTGAAACACTCCCTATCATTCAGGTCACAAGACTGTGGTAATAAGCTAACATCGACCATGTTTCCAGACTCTGAGATTGCAAAGAAAATGTCATGTGGTCCTACAAAAGCAGCTACCATAGTTACAGATGTGCTTGCACCTGCCTCTGTGGAGAGTTGTTTAAAAGAATTAAAAACACCTGTGGTTCAAGAACTCACAAGTGATAAAAAAGTCCACACGCCATTTTTTTTCAGTGGCTTCAGATGCATCTAATCATGGCACCACAAAACTCTTCCCACTGTCTTTGAGATATTGGACACCAGAACTTTAAAACAAATCAGCCAGGTGTTCTCCTTGGTGCTGAAAAAGCATTAATTGTGTTGCTATGATGGACAAAACTGAACTTTTTTAAAAATGTAATATAACTTTTTTTTTCCTACTGTCCAGTTTTGATTTGTATTTTTGGTTTTATTTATTTTCTTTATTAATTTATATAGTTGCTAATTTTACACCTATTGGTGCCTTTAGTTGGCATTGTCCAGTAAATGCAGATAATTTTCAAATGCATTTCTTTTGCGTAGTCAATTTATGTGATACTCATTTGAGTGAGTTTTGTTTTGTTTAGATAATCAGCCTATGTAGTACATGTAGCCTAATCCAGTACCTGGTCTACTTGAATATATGGTTCAATATATTGTTCTACTAAAAAAAAACACTTTAATGTGATGTTTGGAGTTGTGCTGGAGTTGTGCTGTTGCTCTCTGTTGTTAGAGAAAATGCCGGAAAGCCATACCCTTTTTAAAGCACATAAAAGAACTGTGTTCTGTTTAATTGTACACAGTCAGGTGTTTTAACTTGAGAAGCAACGTGAAATAGTATGAAAGCTCCATGCTTATGTTTTCTTACGTGAGAGAATGTTGCATTTAAATAAGATATATACGTTTTATACACATTTTTATTTGCAGTCTGTTATGTGCTAAGGGGCAGAATAGAGATGTTTAATTGTTTTAAAATTTATTTAGACTACCTCGATGCATGGGTGTCCCACATTGTCCCACACAAACATAGTCTTTGTCCCACATCTGGTGAATTGAAATCTGGTCACCTAACTGGAATGTAAAAAAAAATGTTCAATAAATATGTTCTACAAACTTCAAAAAACCTGTACAGATTGAACATTCTAAGAATCTTATTTGTAACATTTGTAACATCCAGAAAATGTTCTACTCACCAAAATTGTTAGCTACGTTGAACCACAGTCTATCAGACTGTACTTGTATGCTAAAAGTAACACTTTACTGCTCCTACTTAGCTCTGTAGGCTCTCTGAAAATAATCAGAAGTGGCATAGTTGGACATCCCTCACTCTCTTTGCTGAGCTGGCTGTTGTAAAACGTCTGGCTCAGAATCAATTAGCCATACCTGCAGTATCACCGCAGGTAACTGAGGCTGGAGCTTCTCACTCACACTCCCCTGCAGACTTTGAGGAGACTTACATTCCCCCCTGTTAAAGGGACTTAATGAGCCCTTAACTGCCGCGGGGAAATCAAGCCCTGTTCAAGAGGCTGCATAACTGGAATATACAGTAAAGTCTGTCGGTAGAGTGGAAATCTTCCCCCTAGATGCAGAGTCACTGACCTCATTGGCTGGGATAAGCTGTCATGGATTAAAAAGGCATTTACATAATGTTAAAGAGAGATGAAACTCAGCCTTGCCCAGAACCACCTAATTTGAACCTCCATTCTCTCTGAATTTTCGGAATGGCTAACAACCGTGTAGGAGAGACGTCTTCAAATAATAATTTTCAGAGCTTGGTAATCCTATTAGGTTAGATTAAATATTTCAGACCTTCTTCTTTCTTTCCTTTTCACCTTTGAAGTTTGGAAATATTTTTATCCAGTCTCTTGCACCTTCTCTTCTCTCTCCATCTGGAGATAGTCCCAGTCGAGCAGTTTCTACAGCAACCCCTCCCATCTGCTGAATTAAATGAACTGCTTTTGGGCAAAGAGATGCTTAAAGATGGTCTACTGCTCAACCATAGAGGGCAGCAAAGCTCATACAGCATCATTGTGTTGTCACTGCAGAAACTGTGATTTATGAACAAAGTATGACCACTTTTGATCATGTTTCATAGAAGTAAGCTCTTCTTCTTCTGATGTTCATTAAAAGTCTACGTCTGTGAGGTATGACAGTCAGAGAGAGGCAAAAAGACAAAGAGAATCAGACGAAGGCGTCGTAAAGTTTCATTCTAGAAATTGCTTTGAAAAATTTTATATCAATGTAAGTATGTTCAGCACATTAATTCCCTGAAAGGCTCACCAAGCTGAAATGATTAATTTGCCTTCTTCATGCAATGATTCAAGTGAGAATCTTCATTTAAACAGTCACATCAAACATATCAAGAGTTTCTCACTTTTTACAGCAGAGCTTGAAGTACTTGAGTCTGGTCCCAAGAGGCTGGTCTTAGACTCAGTCATTAGTCTTACCAAATTTAATTTCTGGTCTCGACTGTGACCAGCTATGTTTTAAATATACTGTATAGAGAGATTTATTGGCCATTTTCTTTTAATGGTCACAGCATACAGTCTAAACCAAATCTGCTTTGGACAACTGGACAACAAACCATAAACTCTCTACCTCAGTAACTGCTGTTAGCATGCACATCTATATGTTACAGTATGTTACATATCTCTTGCACCTTATCCGCGCCACGGACATTCCATTGTACCGCATCGGTACTGCACTGTCTTGTCCTGTCTGTTAAGTTTGTCTGCTATATTTATTGTATTGTATTTATTGTATTTATTGTAGTGTTTAGTCCTCTGTTGTCCTGTTGCACCTTCGCACTTTGTTGTCTACTGTACTGTCATTGCATGTTGCACTATGGTTCCGGAGGAACGTAATTTCATTGCACTGTGTACCTGTACTCAGATGTAACGACAATAAAAGCCACTTGACTTGGAATGGGAAACAGTCAATATATATATATAAGGGGGCATGGTGGCTTAGTGGTTAGCACGTTCGCCTCTCAGCGCTGGGGTCTTGGGTTCGATTCCCCATCTGAGCGGAGTTTCCATGTTCTCCCCGTGTCTGCGTGGGTTTCCTCCGGGGTCTCCGGTTTCCTCCCACAGTCCAAAAACATGGAGGTCAGGTGAATTGGGTACTCTAAAGATTGTCCGTACGTGTGTCTGTGTGTGTGTGTGTGTCACCCAGCGATGGACTGGCGCCCTGTCCTGGGCTTAGTTGAATAGTGTAATGCCCTGCCCTGCGCCCAGTGAGGGGGTGGGGGACTAACCGCGTCCCTAATAAGGATTAAGTGGGTGTGATAATGAATGAATATATATATATATATATATATATATATATATAGAGAGAGAGAGAGAGAGAGATAGATAGACAGAGAGATAGATAGATAGCCTTTATTTTCATTATCCAAGCATACACAGTATATATAGTACAATGAGAATGGAAGCTGCTCCTTAAAAGTGCACACAGCACAGTATAAAAGTAGAAAACCTAAGACTAACTAAGAAAAATTACTGTGCAAAACACTACTGTGCAAAAACAAGATCTAAACATATAGGTACACAGACAGACAGATAAGACAGACAAAAAAAAAAAAAAACCAGATGAGACATTGTAAATATGTCAGTTAGTGCAGGTTCCCGTTTAGCATCGTGATAGCTTTGGGAAAGAAGCTATCCCTGAGTCTGTTTGTTTTGGCCGGTATGGACCTGTAGCGCCTATATAATTATATATAATATATTCAGAGTATATAATATATATCTGAATATAATATAATTTATTCAGAGCAGTCTGAAGTCTGTTCGAGACAATCATGTGACTGTGTTGGCTTATTTTCTGTCATTAAATTTGATCATGACAAAGAATTTGCTTCTAGTTTGCTGACTTTAAGCATAAGAGGACCTGTAGGTGTAACAACAATACAGTTTCATAGACTTTCAGGACAACATTCAGCATCCAATTGAGTTTGAGTGGAACTCTTCTTATTGATGTAGCTGAGCTAAAGGCTTGAAACCTGCTGAATTGGTGATGTTAATGCAAAAATGGACTGCAAATGTAATGCATTACATAACAGTTTAACTAAATACAGTATATTAACCCTCTGGAGTTGGCTCTCCTGCTGGTGGCATATTAATGAAATTCTGCAAAAACATTTATATAACTGTGAGATTTTGTCCTTGAAACAAAACTAAACATACCCCTGAAACCTTCAAATGTCTGCTTTTAAATATATATAGCTTGAATTTAAGTATATTTTCAGATATTTGTGAGAGGAGCTTAAATAAGCAGAGACACATTTGTGAGAGCGAGTCAGACAGCTGCTCATGTTTTCCTGCCAAATGATGCAGTCTGTCATTCATATGATAATGAAATGGTAATTCCGGACATTCCAGTGGTGGAATAGCAGCCATGCAATGTGAACCTGAACAAAGACCTCACACATATCTAATAAATATTCAATGTAGGAACCACTGAATTAGTGAAACACGTCACCTAATTTTAGTTAAGCTTTAGAAATAAAACCACATTCAATTTCTAAAAACCGTAATGCCCAGTGTGTAGCCAACACCTCTGTTTATTCAACTCAGAGCTCAAAAGTCTTGGCTAGAAATGTTTAGTGTTTTTTCTCAATACATCAGCACATCTGAAAATAGGTTTTTGGAAAGTAAGTTTACAGCAGATTTAATCAAAATATAGATGTATGACACACTTACTGTTTTGACACCATGGTTGCTGAGTTTGTGCTGAACAAAAACCTCTGTAACACTTTAAAAAAAAAAAAGTGAAGGCATGTTAGACTACATCAGAGTGTCTGAAAAACCCTCAGACTCCAGGGGATTAATAATTGTGTTTAAAATACAATCAAATTGTTAATAAACTACCTTGTTCTCAAAGAGGGCTTCATTTCCTTGACACTGACTCACTTCGACTCAGTCTTGACTGACTCTTGGTCTGCCGAAGACTTGGTCTCAACAATGATGGCGTTCACTACAGCTCTATTTTACACCGTTAATGCTCTGAAGACCAGACAGCACAGTAATGACCTCGCTTTATCTTGAGGATGAACTCACCCAAGTCATGTTTCCCTGTAGTATCATTTGTTGCAGCATTCAGTCATGGGAAGATTACAAACAATGCAATTATATTAAAACTCCTTTCTATTATAAGCTGGAAATATATCAGCAGTATAAAAACACTCTCCTCTGTGAGTGTATTATGTGCTCATGCCCTATGTCATGATCAGTGGCATTTCTAGAATGGAATGCCAGGTGGGGCACATTAAATTCTGTGGGCAGCATCCCACTCATCCTACACAAACCTACTTGCTCAATTAATTCAAGCACAAATGGACCTCAACAATAAAATTCCAAAAAGCATAATCCAGTTTTGTGCTGAATTCATCACCCCTGCCATGAGATGCATCCCCTGTGGGGAGACTTACTTACTGGTGGTATTTTGTTGCCTTTACTTTGGTTATTGTAACCAAAGGAACTTAAATACAATCCATTCCAGTCGTGAATAAAGGAAATAGACCTTTTACAGAGGTAAGATCACTGTCTGTGTGTTATCTAACTTTTAACTTTGATTAAATTGTTGAGATGATTCATTATATTGCCTCGCTAGAAGCAACTAACAGTTACTGTGATGTTTTTGAGTAGCAAGCTGTGTAGCAAAGCTCATACCATAAATGATATTCACATAAGCTCGCATATGCAAATCTTTAATTTTTTATTGGTTGCTCCCAGCATGGGGCCAACATTAGTGTGCCCCACAGCTCATTATTGTAAGCATGTTGCACATGTGCACAGTGTTTTCTACTGCTCACTTACTTAAACAGAGGCTGACGGGACCTTACACAACATGTACAGGAATATTTTAAATGTACTGGGAACTACTGCCATTTTCAAAAGTCAAATATACAACAATGTTATAAATAAAGTAAATGTAATCAAAATTATTGATTATGTCACACACTGCTCCACAGCATCACCTAGTGCCCCTAATGTAGCAACGTCCCTGATCATGATCTGTGTGATCTGAATTTTGATGCTTTGAAACTGCAGGAAAGTTTAATACTCAGGCTTTTTCAAGGACAAAATGTCACTGAATGATTTATTTGCACTGATATATAAAGATGTCTGTTCCAGACATGTTGAAAGATACACAGTATAGCTACTGATACTGGTGTGTTTTTATTTATCATTCAGTAACTTTCAACTACATATGAGCCTGGAAAAACACTGAAGACTTGATATGCTTCAATGTTTGTACTGAATTTCAGATGCTAACATGAAGCATGAACTGAATGGGAATGCTAACATAAAATGTTCATTTTAGGTATGTTGTGAGCATGTTATGGATGAATCAAGGCACATTTTCTAATGCATGTGATCATAAACATGTTTGTTGAGTATTTGATAGTAACTGTTCAATGCATACTTGTGAATTGCATTCATTTTATCAATGAATGATTGAATGTTACACTCATATAGCACCTTTCATATAGCCAAGGATGCCTTACAATCAACACAATCCTTTTATACACTACAGAACTCAACCACACAAACTGGTAGCGGCAGCCAGTCATGCACAGTGTTTCAGCTGGAAAACTGCATTGACCACTAGTGGGATCACACAGAACAGAATGCCATTTGGGCATTCTTTCACACACACCAGGGTCATTTAGAGTAGCCAATTCACCTAATCTCCATGTTTGTGGACTGTGGGAGGAAACCAGAGTCATCGCCAGAGGAAACCCATGCAGACACAGGGAGAACATGAAAACTCCACCCAGATGGGAACTTGCACAGTGAGAAGTCAGGTGCTGCCTAATTTTAGCACATAGTCAAATATCTAAAGTTGTTCATGCTTTAATCCCCTGGAGTCTGAGGGTATTCAGACTTTTTTTTTTCTACAAATTACACCCGTCTAAAAACAGTTCCCAAAGTGTTACACAGGCTTTTGTTAGGACATACTCAGCAACAACAGAGTCAAAACAGTAAGAGTGTCATAAATCTATATTTTGATTAAATCTGCTCTAAACTTAGACTTTCCAAAAACATACTGTATTTTCAGATGTGCTGATATATTGACACTATAAACATTTCTAGCCAAAAGTTTTAAGTTCAGAACTGAACAAAACAGAGGTGTTGGCTACACAATGCTCATTACAGTTTTTAGAAATTGTATGTGGTTTTATTTCTAAAGCTTAACAATTGTGAGGTGAAATGTGAGTTTTCTAACCCTACATTGAATATCTATGAGATAGACATGAAACACTCAGGAGAGGGCTCTTTGTTTGGTTCACATTCCACACATTTCATTTCACATTGCTGAACCACACTAATGGAATGTCCAGAATTACCACGTCATTATCATATGAATGACAGAGCGCATCATTTGGCGGGAAAATATGTGTCGCTGTCTGAGTTTCTCTCACAAATGTCTCTGCTTATTTAAGCTCCTCTCAAAAATATCTATAAATATATTTCTATTCAACCTATTTGAAAAGTAGACCCTTTAAGGTTTTCAGGGTGTTTTGTTGTTTTGTTTTGTTTCTAGGATAAAATCTTGCAATTATATAAGTGTATTTGCAGAATTTTGTTAAAATGCTATGTTTTGTTAAAATAGATGAAAATAACCACAGTTCATACATTTACAACAATTTAATTTTGATTCACAGATTCCAGGCCTCACAGAGACAGTTAGTTACGTTAGAGGCAGCATGCATTATGATTCACAGTTGGGCTGCACTTCCCCTGACTATTTCTAGGTTTTAACGGATTTCTCAACACCTAATTGTGCTATGTGCTAATGCTTTAATTTAAGCTAGTGTTGTATAACTCAGATCCTGGAGGACAACAGTAATGCATGTGTAGGATTTCGCCCTGCTCTGAAATGCCTAATTCACTTTTATAATTAACATTTCAAGGGAATAATACATGTTGGAGCTGGGAAAACAAATAGTGCTCTTATTCTACTTGATGGGAGGCTATTCACGTCAGCCGGATGTTATTTTTGATAAAGAACTCACAACGCAAAATAAAATGTAGTCCTAAAATGTATCCATCTCACTGCAGCTCAAAAAGTGAAGTGAACTTTCTGGAAGCTCAAATCCATCCAGAAGATCCCCTGTACAAAACCCTGAATTGCTTCCCTTGAGCTACAATATGTTTCACTTCAGTGACTATGCTTTTACTTTACTGTAGGGGCTGTTCTGAAAATGGGGTCACAATGCCATGGCTCAAGGTAAATTGCAAATCAAATGCAGGTAATGGTTTGCAATAAAGAACTGTGCTGAATTTTGCTTTTCATTGTGAGAGCAAACGGAAGGAAATGGGTTATTCATTTCAGAATTATCCGAACTAAGATATAATAACCCAGACCAGGCGTCACGTCATATATATTATAGTTGACCACGTTATGTTTGCAGGTTTTTATCCATATGTAGTAGCATTAGACACACAGAGAAGGAATTTAATTTCTTTTTTATCTGTTCATTTCCCATTTTCTCTCATCGTCCATGGTTAAGTTAAACAAAAGGCCAAGCAGTGCAGTATTGCATTTTTGATCTCAGCAAATGGGAAGCATTAGATCATGCTAAAATTGCAGTGCCTGGACTGGCCTTGTTAGTTTCTTGTAAGTCCAGACAACAGTGTTTGCATTGCGTCAGAGGATCATTAACTGTAGCTTCTATTTGACAGTGGGCTGGCAGACACATCAGCAACAAAATAGTTTTTTTCTTTGTCATGAAGGGTCTTGTCCCAACAGTGCCAACATACCACACATTTCACATCGGCCTCTTTTTAATCTAATGACGAGGTGCACAGGAGCAAAAGATCTGAGATGTGAACAAAAGCAAATAGAAGAATCTCACTGCGGAAGCGACAACGAGTGCTGGGGATAGCGACAGAGAAAAGAATGAAGAGGGAGGTCTGAAAGAGTGTGAAGAAGCACAAAGACCTTACTAGATCCAAGCTCCCTACCAGCCTGCTGTGTAGAGTAGCTACAGAGCCACAGCTACAAAACCATTCTGAAGGAAATTGCCTTCTACATGAGGCTTCGTTGAATATGTTACAAGTCGTTGTAAGAGTCCAGCCAGCATCCTGCAATGTCTTAATGGCCCAGAGAGAGGACCATTAAGGCAATGAGCCTCTTAAGTGTCAGTGCATTGCACTGCAAAAGCATATCCAGAAAGCATCCTGATAATAAGCCATTCATCCCCCTTTCTTTGTTACTGTAGCACTTACTTGACAAATGGCCATATGTCTCTAGCATCCAATGAGCAGGAGGGAGATTGCACCTGTCCGTTTGCAATATCGGTGGTTATTTATAGACTTAACTGGTCCCCTCAAGGATTTCACTATAGCCTACAGGCATCTGGAAAACTTTTTAACCTCTTTACAAACTTGTATAAGTAGAGCAAGAATTCTTTATGTTCACTGTGTTTGGTTTGGTCATTTAGAAGCTGTAGTTACTTGTAATAAAAAAAACTTTTTAAACATTTTTTCCTTTCAAGATAAGCATTCTGGGAACATTCTCACATCCAAAATGACATATTTGGCAGCTGGGAGGATCCTTTAGAGAAATGCTTGACATTTTGAGCTTTTAAGATGTATGAACTGCATTTTTACTTTGTATTACTGCTTTTACAGTCAGTAGATACTTTTTTTTTACCTGATTTCCCTCGTAGCCAATCATCCCACCCATTTGTTGACTCTCCCTATCACTTGTAATATCTCTGACTCTAGGCAGTTGCAGACTAACACAGGCCTCCTCTGATGCATGTGAAGTCAAGCTCTGCCTCTTTTCTAACTGCTGCTGATACATCGCCACTGGGCAGCCAATGCGCTCAGTGGAAAACCCAGGATTCCCAGTTCTCCAAGATCGCCTGGCAGATGCCTGAGCCAGCTGACATTACTTAATAGTACTGGGGAGAGAGTGCCATCTTACCCGCCCAGAGAGAGCACGGTCAATTTTTGCTTCCTTTGGCCCTGGCTTCCGATTTCAAGCAGCATGATTGGGATTCAAACTCATGATCCTTGGATCATAGTAAGTTACTGAGCCACTCAGGGCCCATTTCTGAGCGTGACTGGAGTTGCCCCTTAGCTTGTTGTCAGTCTGCTGAACTGCTAAAATCACATGTAGTGTTTAATATGGTTTAAAGCCTTTTAACTTCTAAAATAAGTTAGTCTTTCCAAATACTGTATATCATCCCTTAGTATACTGTGCTAGTGTTGTCCTCATACTTTGGCTATGTGTGGACTAGTATGTTATATGAGATACAGGGACTGACCATCAGTTAATCAGTGTACAATTTATTGGGGAAATTAGAAACAAAAACAGACAGATTACATGGAAAGTATAAATCTCTTGTTTTTTTTGGAAGATTCTGTAAAGTGCCTGAAATGCATGAAATAATGTTTAAAAGTATTTTTAAAGTAAAGGTGAGATCTTTAAGAGGGAACAACACCCAACATAAAGAATGAAAACTGTATACTAACATATACAGTGCTTACATGTTTTCTATGGACTAACTATAAAAACCCTGCAGTACTTTTGGACATGATGGGGAGATCTGGAGTCTTGCAGTTACAGTCCCAGCTATGTAGTTGCTTTAGATCAGGTTAAAGCTGCGGTGATGAAACTACTCTTGTTAGTATATGTCTGCAGGGCGGTCTTGCTGTACTGTTATTTTGGAACAATTTGGTTGAACATAGGGTCATACTGCTTTGGTCTTGAAGAGTATAATTTGATGCCCTTATATACATACAGTACCTAATAGCCTAGATTATAATTGAACAATGCTGCATGCACACATGCCTTTGGGCTGTGATGGAGTTGGCCTGAGTACTGTAGATAAAAACAATAGCTTTAATCAGTATGTTGACATTACTAAGCTATAGCACAGCTCTCTTGTCAAATGAGCTCTGTCGCTAAAGCTTTTTATTATTAACATCAATCTGTTTTAGACATTCTAACACATATTTCTTGGTTTTTAATTAAGGATTTAATTTAGCAGCTAAAGCTAATCATAAATCCTTGGATTGCTTTTATAGCCATTCCCTGAAGATGGCTTGATATATTCTTTATGCCCTTCTTGCAGCTTAGATATGCAAATCAGAATAAAAGATTGTAATTTGGCAACACTGAACAGTAACAGTAACATCTTCATGGAAGATACCATAGTATAGCACTGGAAAGCACAATTAAATATATTCTTTGGTGGCAACTAGAACAAAGCCTGAAGGTTAATAAAATGACTAGCTTATTAATTCTTCACTTGCAGTTAATAGAAGGATAATACAGTACATGTTTTTCTTCTTTTTTTCTCCTGATTTCTTCTCAATGTGTTGGTAGACAGTTGACCCGCCCATTTGTTGACTCTTCCTTTCACTTGTAATGTCCCTGACTTTAGGAAGATGCAGACTAACACAGGCCTCCTCCAATGCATGTGAAATCAGGCTCCGCCTCTTTTTGAACTACAGCCCATACATCGCCAACAGGCCGGAAATGCACTCGGAGGAAAGCACATGATCCCCAGTTCTTAGTACTTAGTAGTGCTGGGGAGAGAGTGCCATCTTACCTGCCCAGAGAGAGCACGGCCAATTTTACTCTCTCAGGCCCCGGCTGTGGATGGCAAGCATCATGATCGAGATTCAAGCTTGTGATCCTCAGATCATAGTGACAGTGCCTTGATCCGCTGAGTCACTCATGGCCCTATCTGTCAATCTTCTTAACCACTTCATCCTGGTCAGCGTGATAACTCCAAAGCCTTCATTGGTCGCTGGGCACTTATTACACTAACTTAATTACAATCAGGGCACCAAGCCATCGCTGGGCCCATGTTTTTGGACTGTGGGAGGAAACCATAGACCCAAGAAGAAACCCACGCAGACACAAAGAGAACATGGAAACTCCACCCAGATGGGGATTCAAACTCAAAATCATAAAGAGACCAGCTTACTAACCATCAATGTCACCCTTGTGTGTCCTAATGAGATACTATTATTATTAAGAGTTAGATATTGTAACAATGGATATTTTTTCTACAGAATGTCCTGCCTTCAGGATTCCTAATGGCTAGTCCATGATTCCTCTGATTGTATCCATTCACCGTGTCTCCTTTTTACTCTCATCTGATTTGTCTTTTTCAATTGTTGCTCCTCATAATAAGTCTAGAATAAGTGAGCTTTACTTTGGTTATCTGGTCTTTGTGTGAAAGGTGATGATTGATTTGGTCAAGGATCCATTTGTTTGTTTTGCCATTAAAGGCAGTTTCAGACGTCTCTGCCAGCACAAAGTTCAAAGGCATCAATACTCTTCCTGTCTGCATTTTTCATTGCTCAGCTTTCACTTCCACAGAGAAGCCCAGAGAACACAGCCTGTACAGTTCTTATCTTTATTTGTAGATGCTATAAAATTCTTACACTACTCATTCTACTATAAGACACTCCCACATATAATTTACAACAATGAAAGAGCGCTATACAGGGCTAGGATAGTGTAATGCCCTGCCCTGCACCTGGCGAAGGGGTACGGTGACCCTGATCAGGATTAAGCAGAAGACAGCAGATGGATGGGTGGATGGATGGATGGATTCTTTAAAGAACCACTCGCTTAAGGATGTTTAGAACCAAAATATAGAAAGTATTGATGTTTTTTAAGGGTCAGCCGTGGGTTTGAAGAAGCCAGTCTTGTGAGTAGAAGGTCACTGGTTTGATTCCCTGAACCGACAGAATGTAGCTGAAGTGCCCTTGAGTTGCTCCCAACTGCTCCTTGGCACTGCGAATAGGACTGCCCACTACTCTGGGCAAGTGTGCTCACTGCCCCCTAGCATATGTGTTAACTAGTGTGTTATGCAGAGGTCAAATTCCTCTGTGCAAACACATTGATCAGTGAGTGTGCACTTTCAGGCAGTCCTAGACTGCTTGGTGCCCAAGGCAAACCAACCCCTCCATTTCCAGTCCTGGCGGAGGGCACCCACTCCCCACAAGTGGGCAATAGGAAACTGATATGTAGGCTAGACAGGCTATACAAAATAATATGTTATATGTTTTTGAGTGGAAGGGCGGTGGCGGTGTGCTCGTGCCACCCTTGACAAGATGCCACTCTAGACAGCTGCCCACAGCTTTTACCAACATCTATAAGATCACCTGATAAAGGTGAATAGATCAGAACATTAAAAGGTTTCATTTAATTAGTAAGAAGGGAGCTGTGGTTCATTTATGTGGTTTTCATTTCATAAATGCAGCTGTATGGACTACATACATACACATTACACTTATATAGCGCCTTTCTAGACACCCAAGGATGCTTTACAATCAACACATTTCATATACACACACTCAACCCCACACACTGGCAAGAAGCGGCAGCCAGTCTCGCACAGCGTACTCTCAACCGGAAGCGACCGTCCACCTGGAGGACTGCATCGAGCACTAGGAGGATCACCCAGGACAGAGTGCCAACTATATCTGGGCATACATGCATACACATTCATACACACACACACACACACACACACACACACACACCAGGGTAATTTTTAGAGTAGCCAATCCACCTGATCTCCATGTTTTTGGACTGTGGGAGGAAACCCACGCAGACACGGGGAGAATATGGAAACTCCACTCAGATGTGGACTCAAACCCAAGACCTCAGCGCTGAGAGGCAAGCGTGCTAACCACTAAGCCACCATGCCACCCAAACTAGACTGGGATTTGCGCACTCAGTACACTGAGAAGCAATGAGCTAGGCGTGCTTCCTATTAGCAGCTCATAATGAACAGAGAGTGAGAAATGAATGTGAGGACATGAGAGCTGATGTAAATACTCAGCAGTTTAAATTTGTAAAACAAAATAAAAAAATATTCTTAAAATGATAAAAATTATATGAAATGTATTATTTTAAATACCATTTATATACCATACATTATCTTCATTATTAGAAGTTTTCTTGACAGCAGTGCTGCCAACTCTTGTCTGTATACCGTCACAAATGTCTCTGCATGTGTATGCATGTGTGTGTGTGTCTCCATTAGTGATGCATGGGTCTTCTTTTGCAGTATATGCTGACAATGTTAAAAAGGCATAATGAGGAGTGGGTGAGAGCCTATTAAAGTTATTTATAGATCTCAAATAAAATGCAAAAAGAATACTTATAACAGTTGAGTCAGCCATTATTTTCAACAATGGGGCTTTTTTTAAATCAGTGTATGTAACATGAAAAGGAGGTTATGCTGTAGATAAATGTGTAACAGTTTTTGATATTAAGAGATATACAGTGAGGAAAATAATTATTTGAACACCCTGCAAATTTGCAAGTTCTCCCAATTAGAAATCATGGAGGGGTCTGAAATTTTCATCTTGGGTGCATGTCCACTGTGAGAGACATAATCTAAAAGAAAGAAATCTGGATTTTAATAATTTATTTGTGTGTTACTGCTGCAAATAAGTATTTGAACACCTGCCAATCAGCAAACATTCTGGCCCTCAAAGACCTGTTAGTCCGCCTCTAAAAAGTCCACCTCCACTCCACTTATTATTCTAATTTAGAAGCACCTATTTGAGGTCGATAGCTGCATAAAGACACCTGCCCACCCCACATAATCAGTAAGACTCCCAACTACTAACATGGCTAAGACAAAAGAGCTGTCCAAAGATTTTAGGCTTCTCAAGGCTGAAAAGTACTACGGGGCAATTGCCAAGCAGCTTGGTGAAAAAAGATCAACTGTTGGAGCAATTATTAATAAATGGAAGAAGCTAAACATGACTGTCAATCTCCCTCTGACTGGGGCTCCAGGCAAGATCTCACCTCGTGGTGTATCAGTGATCCTAAGAAAGGTGAGGAATCAGCCCAGAACTACACAGGAGGAGCTGGTCAATGACCTGAAGAGAGCTGGCACCACTGTTTCCAAGGTTACTGTGGTTAATAAACGTCATGGTTTAAAGTCATGCATGGCAAGGAAGGTTCCCCTGCTTAAATCAGCACACATCCAGGCCCATCTTAAGTTTGCCCATGACCATTTGGATGATCCAAAGGAGTCAAGGGAGAAAGTGCTGTGGTCAGATGAGACCAAAATATAACTTTTTGGTCTTAATTCCACTCGCAGTGTTTGGAGGATGAAGAATGATGAGTACCATCCCAAAAACACCATCCCTACTGTGAAGAATGGGGGTGGAAGCATCATGTTTTGGGGTGTTTTTCTGCACATGGGACAGTACGACTGCACTGTATTAAGGAGAGGATGACCGGGGCCATGTATTGCGAGATTTTGGGGAACAACCTCCTTCCCTCAGTTAGAACATTGAAGATGGGTCGTGGCTGGATCTTCCAACATGACAATGACCCAAAGTACACAGCCAGGATAACCAAGGAGTGGCTCCATAAGAAGCATATCAAGGTTCTGGAGTGGCCTAGCCAGTCTCCATACCTAAACCCTATAGAACATCTTTGGAAGGAGCTCAAACTCTGTGTTTCTCAGCAACAGCCCAGAAACCTGGCTGATCTGGAGAAGATCTGAGTGGAGGAATGGGCCACAATCCCTGCTACAGTGTGCAAACCTGGTGAAAAACTACAGGAAACGTTTGACCTCTGTAAAGGCTACTGTACCAAATATTAACATTGATTTTCACAGGTGTTCAAATACTTATTTGCAGCAGTAACACACACATAAATGATTAAAAAATCATACATTGTGATTTCCGGATTTTTTCTTTTAAATTATGTCTCAGTGTCACAGTGGACATGCACCTAAGATGAAAATTTCAGACCCCTCCATGATTTCTATGTGGGAGAACTTGCAAATTCGCAGGGTGTTCAAATACTTATTTTCCTCACTGTATGTAACTGATATATAATGGAAAATACATTTTACTTCTTTAATAAAAATGGTATCAGTAATAGAATTGCACTGATGTTGCTTATCTGTGCTAAAACTCCTGACAACATAACAAAAAATATTACATTCTAAAATGTTTAGTATGTTGAGAGCTCAACATTAATAACTGTCTTCTTGTCCAGTAAAAGTTAAAGTATAAAAAATTTGATATTGAATGTACTTGTCCAATTGGGCAAAAGTAAGATACAGGCGATTGTCTGCTACTGTGGTACATTTACAGTATTTGACAGATTCTCTTATCCAGAATGATGTACAACAGTGTTTTGTTTCCATTAAGAGAATTATCTCAGCTAGTACAGACAGATTAGAGTCCAAACTACTCTTCAGTTCAGACACTGTTAGAACAAAACCATCACTAATAACTACAAAGAAGGAAAGATACACAATTATACACAATATAAGAGCATTATATTGCATTACAGTAAGTGTTTTAAACTAGTGCTTGCTTATGTGTTCCACAAAGAGATGGTCTTCTGTCTGTGTTTGAAAACTATGAGGGACTCTCACGGGAGTTTGTTCCACCACCTTGGTGCTAGGACAGAAAAGGGTATTTATGCTAGTCTTCCAC
This sequence comes from Crenuchus spilurus, assembly GCA_036984385.1. NCBI lineage: Eukaryota > Metazoa > Chordata > Actinopteri > Characiformes > Crenuchidae > Crenuchus > Crenuchus spilurus. Next base: position 15,737 of record BRDA01052165.1, on the reverse strand, counting down.
TTGTCTTGAAGGATGGCAGGTCAAGCCAAGCCATGCTAGAAGCTCAAAGGGTTCAAGGTGCAGCTGAAGACTTGACCATTGCCATTACATAGGGAGAGGCTGGTCCATTTTTTGCTTTGTAGGCGAATCAGGATTTTGAATCTGATGTGAGCAACTACAGGAAGCCAGTGATGTGAACACAGCAGTGGAGTGATGTGAGAGAACTTGGGTTGATTGAAGACCAGCTGAGCAGCTGCATTCTGGATCAGTTGCAGGAGCCTGATGGCTCGCATAGGAAGACCAGTCAGGAGTGAGTGGCAGTAGTCAAGTCTTGAAATGACAAGAGACTGGACAAGCACCTGAGAGGCATCCTGGGTTAGAAAGGGTCAGATCCGTCAAACATTGAAGAGGAGGAACCTGTACGACCGTGTCAGGTTTGCAATATAAATAGAAAACAATAACTGGTCATCCAGGATCACACCAAGCCTTCTTGCTTCATGAAACAGAGCAACCATGGTGTTGCAGGAAGTGCAAATCATCAGCTGAAAGTGTTTGAAGCAGTGAGTTATTTAAAGCCTCTGCCCGGAGTCATTGACTTTTCCTGTGCATTCCTGACTCTGCTGGTAACCAATGTTATTTCTCTAAGAGTCTCAGCCCTGCCTGTTGTAAACAATCACTAGTACTTTTTGGCCTTTCTTGGGTTGTCTTCTCTAAGTCTAGAGACCTTCAGTTTTTCTGTCTTCATGTGTTTACCCTCAGAGCTCTGCCTATAAACCAATAACTCCCAGCAGGTTCCTCTGTAAGACTTGGTACCCATGGTGGGACAATTACCTTTGTTCCATCTTCCTCAAGTGGAAAGGTTCACCCTTGGTGGCTTTTCCTTCAACAGACGGTGGGTTCTCTCTGGTAAAAGCAATGTTTCTTGAATTTCACCCTTAGTGGCATTGTTAGAAGGTAGAGTGACATTCCTCCAGTGTACTCAAGCTGAGTTTCTCTATGTGCTTGGCAAGGTTTGCATGGTAGCCACTTGCTCATGGCTCTGTGAACCACCCCCTCTGGTTTATATTGTTTAGGGCTATTACGTATTCCACAGCCTCTGTGGTGCAGCAGTGTTTATGCTTTTGTTTTTTACACTACTTGCCACCCTCTTATTTTTATTTGAGTGCAACCCAGTGACTTTTTCTAGCTCCAAATTTTGCCAAATGTGGCAGCAGTTCAGAGAGAGTTTCCCACTCTCCCTTCCACCTGGATTGCTGGCTGCCACATGGCCAATTTCAGCATATAGTTTTAATGTGCACATGCTTCAGCTGAGCCGCCCACCACTTTGCATGTGCACTGGTTTACAAACCACAAATACGTTTATCTTATCTTCATCAGTGGGCTTCACTTCACCAGCCAAGCTAATCAGACAGAATTCGGAGACTCTGAAAACAGGAGAACTTGCTTAATGCTAGTTAGTTAAATATAGTGCATTGAAATTAATTATTGTTATTAAATATTAGCACTCTGATGGTCTTTAGCACCTGCACTTGATTTACCTCAGAAAAGTGTGAGGAGAGAGAGAGAGAGAGAGAGAGAGAGAGAGAGAAAAGAGATATAGAGAGTGATAGAGGAAGAAAGTAAGAAAGAGAGGGAAAGAGAGATGATGATATGTGTACAAGTATGTGTGCATGAGAGAGAGAGACAGAAATAGATAGAGAGAGAGATAGAAAAAAGAGAAAGACAGAGAGACACAGAGAGACACACAAAGAGAGAAAGAGACAGAGAGAGATAGGGAGAAAGAGTGAATGAGTGTGAGAGAGAGAGAGAGAAAGAGAAG
>BRDA01052165.1:0-13929 GCA_036984385.1 Crenuchus spilurus | reverse complement strand
GAGAGAGAGAGAGAGAGAGAGAGAGAGAGAAAAGAGAGATATAGAGAGTGATAGAGGAAGAAAGTAAGAAAGAGAGGGAAAGAGAGAGATGATGATGTGTGTACAAGTATGTGTGCATGAGAGAGAGAGAGACAGAAATAGATAGAGAGAGATAGAAAAAAGAGAAAGACAGAGAGAGACACAGAGAAACACACAAAGAGATAAAGAGACAGAGAGAGATAGGGAGAAAGAGTGAATGAGTGTGAGAGAGAGAGAGAAAGAGAAGAGAGAGAGACTCACTCTTTCTGTCTCTCTATCTTTCTCTCACTCTTTCTCTTTCTCACACACACACTCTCTCACACTCATTCTTTCTCTCTCTCTCTTTATATCTCTCACACTCTTTCTCCCTCTCTCTCTCTCTCTCTCTCTCTCTCTCTCTCATGCACACATACTTGTACACACATCATCATCTCTCTCTTTCCCTCTCTTTCTTACTTTCTTCCTCTATCACTCTCTATATCTCTCTTTTTTTTCTCTCTCTCTCTCTCTCTCTCACACACACACACACACACACACTTTCTCACTCTCTCTTTATTATAGACATTAGAAATTCAGCGCACACTATAATATTTTAATGAACTTGTGGACTTTTGGTTTTTGCTACAGTACAACGTTGGTTACGTCTGTTAAGTCCCTGCCTTTAGACTCATTTTTGGTCTGAATCTTTAAAAGCTGGTCTTCTCTTTGTCTTGGCTGGTTTGAGATTTGCTCTCATCTTGGTCTTGACTACAGCGCTGGTCTGCAGTCCAGATATCTAATTGCAGTCTCGATATCTATGCACAGCTTCATGGTGTAACCTGGTACTCTCCAAGCGAATTGACCAAAAAGAAGAGGTGCAGGCTCAGCGCTGCCCCACAGATGTTATGAGATGTTGTACGGCCTAAGGACCTGTTTTTGAAAAGGGATTTCAAAGGAATCAGAAAGCTAAAGATACAAGGTTGTGTTATTGCTCCCTTGATCGTTTTCAGAGCAGACATGACTTTTTTGTTCAGAGCTCAAAATTTAATTAATATTGACCTCCAGTTCATTTTTAATTTCAACAGACAGAAAAAAGTGATATGACTAATAGTTAACACTGCTCATGGGAGTCTTTTTGAAGCCGGTGAGAAACATGACTACTTGTGTAAACCTCTGAATCAGAATGATGGATGCCTAGACTAACATTAAGTATTAATCATACAAAGGTGGTCAGAGCACAGAGTAGATGGCAATAAATATTAGATGAAGATGGATTACTTTATACCTTTCTCTTCCTGTTAAGGGAGGGATTACTCTCCTGAAATAGCCCCTTTTGGTCTTGAATTTGGCAGAAACCCAAACTAAAAGTAGTGTCATATACTAGGTACTATAGTTTCCTTGTAAACCCCAAATTAAAGGATGTTCTGCTGATGTATTTGATTTGGACTTTTAGGATGGCAAGAATGTCAATGGTAGGGCCAGTCTTTGATCAGACTCGGGTATTGAGAATTTTCTTCCATTTCTTCATACTACTGGTACTGAGAATTGGGCATTTGATTGCTCCATGGTAACATGCAGGTTATGATTATAGTGACTCAATGTCCAGATTTTCTGTGAAATATACACCGTTTCAGTGCAATACAATTGCAGTGAGATTTTATGCAGCCCGTCAGTAAATTTCAATCTGCTTTTGAAAACCACACATTGCACACAATTCTGATTTGCCTACTATGTGCTTAGAACCTTGCTTGACCCTTTTAACAATTTATCATCGAATCCCATCCAAAACGGCTCTGGAAGCAGCATTTGTGGCGGCGTCTCTTCAAATATTTTCATGGGGCTATTTTCCTCTCAAAGCGCATTCATATTCCACACATTTCCTTTCATCCTCCATCTCCATTTGTTTAGTCAACATCAGAGAGAAGGAGACAGATAAGAGAGAGGCGGAAAGAAGAGAGCAGAAGAGAAGTCAGGAGGAAAAAAAAGAGAAAGCTCTCCCATTAATTTCTCAGCAGATCCATTGACAATATGCCTGGTGTGATGAAAAAGCAAGATGTTTCTCATAGTTTGATAATGTATGCAGAGCCGAGCCGAAATCGACTCGCTCAGCAATCGGCGCCTCCCACGCTTGCGTTCTGCATGACGGATCGACTGGAGCTGATAAGGGAGGAAGCGGCGAGAACCCGGCTCTGCTCTCGCCAAAGCTTTCCCCACAGCTATCACACGCGGTATCACTGGAACCAACACAAAGAGGACGTACCGGCTGCTGTACTTGAACAAAGCTTCACTTTAGGTTCGGTTTATACCAGACGTGTGGCCATGAGCCCTAAAGGTTGGATGGAGCAATGTGTTTTGGGTCAGATCTGCCAAACTATGACTGCATGTTATGTGCTAAACTGGCATGAGCTTAAATGCAGTTTATGGTCCTTGAGCACGGAAGAATACAAGATGCCCTACTGGAAGATTGCGTAAGCAGTGGAAGGATTCCTTTAACATTGGTAGCAGACAGCAGCTGGAGGGAGGCACGAGCATTGAAGACATGCTTAAATAATATTTACCAACAGAATGACACTGCTGCCAGAAACGATCAGGATCAGAAATAGATGCTGCCATGCTTACATGCCACCACAGTAGGCATGAGGAATCCCTTGTATTGTTTCTTTTTTTTCCTTTTTTTTAATTTTTGCCAATATTTATCCCCTTCCCAATGTAGTAGTAGTAGCCAGTTAACCCAACCCATCTGCTAAGGGGCTCTTCCCATCACTTTGCAATGTCCCTGACTCTAGGAGGGTGAAGACAAGCACAAGCCTCTTCCATTGCGTGTGATGCGGTCACTGCCTCTTTTTGAACAATCGATGATACACCGTCACTGGGGAGCCAATGCGCTTGGAGGTAAGCACAGGCTTCCCAGCTCAGAATGGACCAATCAGTAGATGCCTGAGCCAGCAGACATTGCAATGTGAAAGTGATAGGGAGAGTGAGAGCGCCATCTACCCACCCAGAGAGGGCATTTGTTGTTTGACCTGTGTTTGTTTATGGGCTCCAAAATTCTCTGATTCTTTTAAACTCCCAAACTAAACCCTGTACCCTAATTAGTTATAGCCTTAGTAAGTTGAATTTTGGGTGCACTACGAGTGCATCCTACAGTTTCAAGGCATGTTTTGTGCTGCGTTGCTTCTCATTTGTATATCTAGCCCTAATTGTAGATTGTGTACTGCATTTACATGATGGCTCCTGCCCTACAGAACAAAAGAAGCCTACATACCGTACAGTTACCACAATATGAAGCCTGCAAAACAAACTGGCGATAACTGAAGAGCAGTCAGCAGCTCACCTGAGGTCTTTCTCTACCTTGTAAACAATGAGGATATCTCTGTGAGTTGAGACTTCTGGAAGGCCCTGAAGTCACTGTCTTAGGAATTAAGGTTTTTGCACATCAACTGCTTGGTTGCAAAGTCTTTGTTGTGAACAATAGCTACATTGTGACAACACTCACCCACTGCCACACACCTACAGCCACCCACGAACAGCATTAACATAAATAATTACCAGATTTCGAGGGCTGTAAAAATCCAGCGCACTTTGAATATTATGAAGCTTCAATGAGTCCTGAAGAATTCATGCTCAAATACTTTTTCAGCTTTGAGCCCAGAGAGGTTTATACCGGCAGACCAATACAATTTAATCCACTTCTCCATGCTCCTCACTCTAAGCCTCGGCTTCCTGCAGTGCTCTACTCCACTCGGTAGATTTCAGCTTTTGTGACTGGCTGACTAAAGTTAGGTAAAGTCAGTTTATCATAAAGCAGGGCTTTTTGAACTGGCAGACTGACGGCTGTGTTATAGGTCCCTGATGGAGAAACTGTCAGTATGGGGCTGGTACAGATGAGCTCAGATCTGTGATTTCTGTCACATTTTATCTCACAAATAGAAATAGATTTGAATGAATACATTCTTCCATTTGCATACTGCGGTACCTCATACAATTATGTGCATAGTAATGCAGCTACATGAACATCTTTGATATCAGCAAGATTATTCTAGAATTTGCTTGTGATTTATGTTTCTTTCTTTCAAAGGTCATTTTTCTTCTGTATTTACTTGTTAAAGGTTGATTTGCAGCCACTAGGGGTGGTCTCCAGACTTTCTATTGGCTAAACCCTGCAATCAGCTGGCAGCTGTGCCATCTGGTCATCACTGTGATTGCTCCTTTTTGATTGGCTGTGTGTCTGTGTTGAGTGATTCGCTGTTCAGGATTGGTCAGCATTAATCATCAGCTGTGATTGCTCCAGCAGTGACGGGGCTTCTTATTGACTCCCTGCTTGTTCCTCACGCAGTCATCTCACAGTTTTTGTCTGCGCAGGCCAGACTACGCCGGTAAACTGCCAATATTCCGTAAGGGTTACCTGCCCTGACTATATAGCCTAAATCTCCCTTTTTTAGTCCCTGGCTTTGTTTCCACCAAGATCAGGAACAATCTCTGCTTTTATTTTGGGTGTGTTCTCTCTAGAATTAGAATTCTCACCAGACTTATTTAAACCGTAGAGCCAGCGTGGTTTGTTTCAAGGTTGCAATTACTCATATGGGCACAGTGCCAACTCACCCAGTTGCAGCATTTATTTAGATTTTATCTTTATTTCTCTTATAGTTTAATTTTGATGATCAGCCTGGTTACATTCGACCCCAGGTCACTATAAACTACCGGGCATGCCACTAACTCCTTCAGTCCTGCATCTTGGCTGGCCTTTGACAATATTAAAGAACAGTATGATGCTCCATTACAGTATATTCCTGTAATAATAGCCACCAGTAGTGTTTTTCTTCAAGGATTGCTTTGAAGGATGACTATTGAGTGAAGGAAACAATAATCAAGAGCCCATTGGCTGTAACACTGGAATATGGCAAAGTATTTCTTAAGTGTGTGGGCTGTGAACAGTAATGAAGGTGAATAAGTCAGCATAGTATAATAAACTTGTCAAAGCAAAGTCCTCCACAGGCACCTCTGATGATCACACAACCATTTAACTGAAAGAATATCACAAAATATGTTCTATTTTTTGCGCAAAACAGCCAATTAATAATGGGGATGCACTGCTTATTTGCTTCACTGCACAATCAGCAACTGCAAGTCAACTTATGCCCCACACTGTTCAGTGTTTCCAGAGTAATGGATCTATGGTGCCATTTAAGACTTCCACCCACACAAAGCCACAGCACTGTCTCACAGTGAGAGAACTTGTAAGAGATTAGGGAATGGTGAAATTTTATTTGACAAGCAACAAAATGGGAGCAAGAGGGCTCATATTTGTGGTGAAAATTGTGCAGGTTATTAGCATACTGAATGCATAAACATTAAAACATTAAAACAGCCCTTATGGTGAGGCTGCAGTTTCATTTTATCATATGCATCTTTCACTTCTATGCTCTTACATTAGTATCCTAAACAGTTCTGAATTGTTTCTGTAATAATTATGGTCAATGTAATATGCTAGGCCTATTGTTTCTTCATATATCACTACTTTATGCTCGTTAATAACTTGCATTGATAGCTTGCCTTGTGGATTTCTTTGTTTGATGGGGAATTCTCCTCAATCTGAATGCATCCTGATTGTGCTGAATATTTTATGGCCCTAAGTCTTGTCTGCCAGCCAGCAGAATTAATGTGTCCATGGACGCATGCTCTAAAGTATTGCTCTGCCCTAATTGATCGCTTGTGCATGCCTCCTTGGACGCTGTTCAAAAGGAATGTAGTAAGCAACAGCAAATCTGGGGCAAGCTTACAGGAAAAGGCATCTTCTTCCATTCTCAGCCAAAATTCTCCCTGTCTTCCTTCACTCAAAGTAAAAAAAAAACTCATTTCAAGGGATGCTGGGATCGAACAGCAGATAACGTCATCTTTTGCTGATAATGAGGAATTCACTGCATTAGTGAGTTTTATGGTGATGAAAGTGAAAGATCAGGAGCACGCTGTCAGTTAAAGTCTTGTTTTTAGACCGAGCAAGTTTAAAATAGAAAATAAACAGTAAAAATAAATGCGGTGGTTTATTTCATACATCCTTTTGCCAGTTTATTGGTGTGTTTATGCGTCTGTTTCTCTCCAAGGTGGCACTTTTCTTCCATGCTTCACTGGTCAGCTTCCACTTTAAAAGACTATTTAATTGGCCTTAACATCTCCATTGCTCTAAGCCATGAAAGGCTGTCAACGTTCAGTAAAAGGGCCCAGAGCACTGTAGAGCAGCAGCTAATTTCCTCCGTTTAGCTTGTATCTTACTATAAAGGGGTGACGAAGAAATAAAAAGACTCGTTCATGGTTTAATTAAGAAATTCGATGAATTTAAAGGTCATTTCAATGGTTTGCTGTGCTTAGAAGAGGAAATAATTAAATGATTTCTTTCATTATCCCCATGATTGTTTATCCAGTTTTCTTCTTACATGTCTCACATCAAAAGAACATTCAGTTTACTAATTGAATTAGCTTTGGTTGCTTTAACTTAAAAGGCAACAAGCTGTGTATTAAAGAAAGAAAAGCAGTTTTCATGTTGAGACATTTTTTCAACTATATACAGCATATACAGTATATTCTAGTATGTAGCTATTAATGTATGACTTGATAGAATTATTAAGCCTATTTTTCTATTACTTTCATTAAAAACATTCATTATCAAAGCAACTATTAAATGTTTTTGCTGTATATGAGTCTTACCTTGTCCATCCAGCCCTTCATATTTTAATTAAAATTAAATTTCATAATAGAAAAATAACATATTTTGGACTATATACATTGTTTGGACCTTCTGGATATTCAGTGGTTTTTCATTATTTAAAAATAGTCTGAATTGTAAATTAATACTAACGTCATCTAAACTTTGAAGAAATAAACAAACACGTGTTAAACAAACCAGAATATGTTTTATATTTTACATTCTTCAAAGTAGGCACTTCTTGCTTAGATGGCAGCTTTCTTGGCATTTTCTCAGTCAGCTTTATGAGGTAGTCACCTGGAATGGCTTTCAGTTAACAGCTGTGTCTTGTCAAGAGTTCATGACTTGCATTTATTGCCTCTGAATGTGTTTGAGACATCAGTTGCGAGTCTAATGAGAAGAATCTAAAATCTAAAACTTTATTTTGGTTTGTTTAACACTTTTTGCTACATGGTTCTTTATGTGTTTCTTCATAGTATGGATGACTTCATTATTAATTAATGTTATATATATCCTGACATGTTGCAGAGAAATAAAACAACAGCTTTTCTGAAAAACTGCACCAGAGCCTGTGTTGAGAGCTTTCGAAGATCAGACCCAATCTAACAGCCATTTCACACAACTTTACCACTGTTCTCTCTTATACTCTTGTCTGTGCCTCCTCTCTCGGCTTTGTCAACATGGTTTCATTAGGATTTCACACTGAGGCACAAAACACCAATACAGATGCAAAAACACCATCTGTGATACACTGAGCTCACAATTTGATCCACAATTTAGTGTATTTGTGATATTTTGAAGGGTTATGATAGTATTTTGATGACTTTCATCCATGTCTTTGCACAACCTGTTCTTTAGAGTAGAGCTGGGAGATGTATTACTGAATGCAAGTTCAAATTTTCAGATTACACAGTTTAAATAGACATAATGAATAGAATGTGTCTGATATCACCACATGCATTGTCATATTTGCATTACACTGCATGTACTGTCATGATGTATTTGTACATCTGTGGCACTTGTTCTGTAACAAAGTGTGAGGGAACTGAGAATGAGTTCAGCTTTGTAGAAAAATACTTTTTAATATAAACAACAGAAACTGAAACAAGAACTGGAGTATAAACAAAAGGAGCAACCTAATCCAAATGATAAACCAAACAGACAGTCTGTACTAGATAGGATAAGTCAGATAAGTAATACAGAGTGCTGACCAGCATCAACTAAGACTGAATAAGTCAGATAAGTAGTACAGAGGGCTGACTAGGCCTCACACTGGACATGATTAGCTAGATAAGCTATACAGAGGGATGCCTAAGGTCTACATAAACCAGAGTCACAAACAAACAGAACATACAAACAAAAACAAAATACAATATCTATGTGTGTGAACAGGAAGTTTTGTTACTGTGTGCTGAGCACAACAATACCAAGCACTGAATTAATATCTAGGCTTGGCTTAAGTAGTCACATAGATATGAGTCCGAGTGGAAACAGCTGAGCAGAGAAGTCACATGAGTTCAGAAGAGGGCAAGGGATTCTGAGATATGGAGTTCTGCAATGACGTATGAGGAGATATGACAGGCTGGAGGAGCGGGGAGCGTGACTGCAACTTTCAGGATGTAGTGTAAAGAGTCTGTTATTGGCATAGTGCAGTGTGCTTGACAAGACTTCAGACTGAACCCCAGTTAGCCACATGGGAGGCAATATACTACACTATATCTAGGTCTGCATTGAGAGTTGAAAAGTTACAGTATCAGTGATAATTTCTAATATTAGAGAGGCTGGAGCTGAAGTTGCATAAGAGAAACGAGAAAAGGGGTCAGTTTCAATATTATGCATGCATAAATATGCCCCTAAATCTCAAAGAACTCATATTCCTTGATGTTCTAAAAGTATTTCTGTTGGCTTGGTTTCTGAATTGTTGGTAAGATAAAAACACGATTCTGACAAATCAGTATATAGTACAGGATTTTAATTTGCGATAGCTGACTTGTGGGCAAAATGACCCCATCTCTTGTAAAGGACTAGACTTGGGCAAGTAAATGGGACCCAAGTGTGATGCTTTTCTCAATGCATTACACAGGATGTACAAAACAAACTTTTTCACTACAATGAGGTAACGTAGTGCTTGAAACAAATCTGTAATCACTGTAGAGGTTCAGGAGCCTGAATCAGATAGAACTATAACTAGAGAGAAATGGCTTAGCATCAGCACAGAGCTGATGATGCTCCACAGTGAGCTGAGTGTTGTGTGAGGTTGATGAGGCTGAGCTGATGCAGGTGAGTGTGACCTGTGTGGCCATGTGGACACGACACTACTCTGGCAAGGGTGACCTCTGGTGGACAGGTGAGGAAGTGCTGTGAGAAGGGGAGAGATCCTGAGAGGTGCTGAGAGGCAGATGAGCGTCCTGGGAGGCATGTCAGTGTCCTGAGCAGGAGCAAATAGAACATTAGGCACTGTGTAATAATGTGTTTGAATATTTATATTAATGATGTAATGACACTGTAAACTGCAAGATTAACATTAAAATGAATGCCATTGGCAAATACATGTATGATTCACAGGCCACAGCTCATCTCAGCATCCCATGATAGACAAGGCAGAAACATTATAAAAAGAGACATACTCAGCTTTCCAAACATGCCCTGCACAGAGCTCCAACTGCACTCTCATGCTGTGATGTCTTCACTGCAGCCTATGGAAGAAAAAGTATAGATCCACTGTCTGAACATGAGCAAGTGGAAACTGTGCAGCTGTTGTGGTTCTGAGAGAAGGAGAAAGAAATAATGACACAAGAAAAAAAAAACACAAGAAAAGAACCCAAGAATACCTGAAAAAGTCGGAAAACACTCTGTAAGAACTGAGTGTAAGAAGAGAGGCCACCTCCTCTTTACCAACTACCACTGATACACCATCAGAGGAAAGCACAGTATCCCAGCTCAGATGGACCAGTCAGTAGACGCCTGAGCCAGTGGACATTGTAGGGTCAAAGTGATGGGGAGAGAGTGCCATCTACCCGCCCAGAGAGAGCACGGCTGATTTTTTCTCTCTCGGGTACCGGCTATCGATGTCAAACAGCATTACCGGGATCCTCGGGTCATAGTGTCAGTGTCTTAGCCTGCTGAGCCATTTGGGGTTAAAATACTTCTTACATTTGGTCTGAGCCCATACACATGATGTACACATCAGTCACTTTTGATTATTGCATTATAATGGCTTATTAATTGTGATTAATTCGTCTCTACTTCATTTAAAATATCATGGGTTTATCAGTCGTTAGGTTATTTAATTGAGCTTTTTTTCCAGAGAAGTTTGAACTTGCTCATAATTATTTATTTATTGAGGCTGTCTGTGAACTCTATAGCAGTAAAGTTCCTGTCTAAAATTCATTTATATTGGGAAACCCAGTCTGTGCCAGCTGTGAAAGAGCTCATTATTAGGCAACGGCTTGTATATAAGGCTTATTATGACTGTGATTTCTTTCAAGGCCAAATGTGTGCTTCAGCACAAGTCTCCACCCCCCCTCATTTGATATACAGAAAATCAATTTTTTAATTTTAAAATGTTGACATGTTATGTAATATTCTGCAGCACAGTATTGACAGAGTTTATGTTCTCTTACTACATGGATTTAATGGTTAATGATGATTTTAAGAGAGCTCACAAAGTTACAGGCTTGCAGTAGATTTGATTGTTTGATTTAATGTTTATGCTGTTTGTATAGTAATTGAGTCAAACTCAAAATGAAATATTATAATTAGAGATTTCCATGAGCTATAAGCCAACTGATCAACATTGAAACAAAAAGGCTTGAAATGTCACTTTAATGAATATCAAATTTGACAGCTTACGTAGCATCTTGTCTGTCAAAACACTGTCGAGTGTTTACACAGAAGCTGTTACTGAACACAATAATCACTAGATGGTGCTGTTGACATAAGGCAGGTAGTTTTTCCATAACACTCAGCGGAGAGGAAGTGTTTTCTTATTTACCTTCAGCAGAGGTGGGTAAAGTAGCTATAAATTTAAAAATGGCACAAAAATAACAACCACATACAGCATGTGTATCAGAAGAAAAGTAATTTTATTATTTTTATATTATTATTATTATTATTATTATTATTATTATTATTATTATTATTATTATTATTGTCTGTGTGTGCGTTTGTGTTCACCCAGCGATGGACTGGCGCCCTGTCCTGGGCTTAGTTGAATATGTACTGCCCTGCCCTGCGCCCAGTGAGGGGGTAGGAGACTAACCGCGACCCTGATTAGAAATAAGCGGGTGTGATAATGAATGAATGAATTATTATTATTATTATTATTATTATTATTATTATTATTATTATTATTATTATTATTATTATTATTACTGGGAATTATTAACTTCCTGCTCTTATTTGTTTTTCCCATATTCTGATATTCAGAGGTGGAGGGATCATTTTGGCAAAAGTAGACCACACATGTGGTGAACATTTGCAAAAATGATTGAAATAAAATAATCCTTCTTCAAGATTATCATAATAAACCTCCAGCTGCACTGCTTAACCAACTTTAACTTGCCTACCAACATGGAGTCAGAGTGATTGTGTGATGTCATCTGAATGCTACACTCTTAAAAGAGATGGTTCTTCAAGGGTCTTTTAGTAAAGAAAGTAGGTCTATATAGAACCATGAATACTATGGTGAAAGGGTTCTTCGGGTTGATGAGGATAGGGGCGGTTTCTTATATGAGCAATATGGGGAACTGGTCAGGGTGCCACAATGTCAGGGGTGGCACGAAGACTGCATGTCCCACACCCTAAAAGTTAAGCGAAGCACCCTAGTGAACAATGCATTGCTTAGAGATGGCCAATATTTGTGCCGGGGTGGGGTGGGGGGTGATGGTTGGTGGAGGGTGAGGGGTGTGTGTGTATGGCACTGGAGGGGTTGTTTCATGAGGGCGCCAAACGGGCTAGGACCAATACTGGATGAGGAATGTGTTGTAGATGTTGCTATATAGAACGATTTTCATTACCCTTGAAGAACCATCTCTTTTAAGAGTGTATCTATAAGATATTTGGCTTCCTAGCACTCTGACTCCCTTTTACATTAGCCCATGGGCGTTAGCTAGTGAGCTAACAGCCCATCCTCAAGTATCCACTCCAAAGCACTTGAAGCCTTTCTAAATTTACTACCACCTTCAAGCTGTGTAATCAGATGTTTACACAGCATAAAAGCATGTTCCCAGTGCAAGCAATGAGCAGATATGTTTACAGCACATGCATAAACCTTTGATTTTGGCTAAAGTGTCACTTTTCAGCTCAATGTAATAGTTCAGTGGCAGCTCTCATTGCTTTACCAGTGCATGAATCTGTCTGAAATGGTGTCCTGCTGGATTCAAAAACACTCTGATGGTCTCTAGCAATCTGGAGTGTCTCCAGTAGGGGAAGAAAACAGCGGGATATTGTGACACCCTCCTCTGCTCTACAACACCAAGACTGTTTCTTATAAAGATGCCATGTGGCTCACACGGGAAATGTCCCAGGGTATGAAAAGAGTCCATATCCAGGGAGAGCCAGTATGGCCTTTATCCAAATTTCATTCATAGAAACGGAGCACATTTCCATTCTGTTTGCCATTCAATCTGCTCCACTTGCATTTGTGCTTGTTTTCTCAAGTGAGACTAAAGCAGTGGGTGACCCAGAGGTCTGGTGGACAGTCTCTGAGAGCAAAAGCAGTAGAAATGTTAAGCAAAAAAAAGATCAGATCAGCAGTGTTTTTATTGAATCAAATTGAATTTAGCAATGTCAAAGGTGGAAGGCTCTTCAGAGGCTGTGGCTCACACAGAGAGATAGGAATGTACTTCTGATTAAGCGACTTCGGTAGCAGATGAATGAATCCATTTGCAGGGTGGCCCAGTTCACCAGAATGGAAAGTAGCTTAATAACTAGATAAGACGTAATTAACAGAAATGGTTCTATTGGTCTGTATAATAAACCCATCAATGTCTTTGCAACACTGATATAGTGGAATGACTGCTGAGCTTCAGCTGGGCAGAATTAGCCAAGCTTTTATGCATCTGAACACAAAAATGAAAATAGGTATAGGTGTGTTATGTATTACTTGTGTTACATGGGAAATACTTTTCATTTCTGCCTCAGGAGCACTGACATCCAGTAGCAGTGTCAAAACTTGGGCTTTATCCCAGAACTCAACTTCCCAATAACCACCAGGAGAGTCGCAGTCTTTTCTCGTTTTTTAAAAATTAATTTTATTTCTAGTATTTGCCAATGTTCCCCTCCCAATGTAGTAGTAGCCAATTAATCCATCCCACCCACTAGGGGCTCTCGCCATCACTTTGCAATATACTGACTCTAGGGGGGTGAAGACAAGCACAAGCCTCCTCTGATGCGTATGATGAAAGCCACTTCCTTTTTTCCAACTACTGATGATACAACGTCACTGGGGGGCCAACGCGCTTGGAGGAAAGCACAGGATTCCCAGCTCAGTTGGGACACTCAGTTGACGCCTGAGCCAGCAGACATTGTAGTGTGAAAGTGATGGGGAGAGAGCGCCATCTACTTGCTCAGAGAGAACACGACCAATTTGTTTGTCACCCACCACACCTCACAAGCAGACTGGTCTAATGCTTTACTGTCCTCAGTAAATGAAGTTTAACACTACATATACAGGGCCAAATAAAAAAAGTTGAATCCCTTAGCAAAAACAAGTATACGTCGAGTACATGTTATTAAGTATAGTTAAGTATAATAAAAGTATTTCCCTAAGTGTACTTTTATTTAGCAAGTACACTACAAGTATACTTACTTGGAAATAAATTGGAACACTTTAAGTTCAAGTACATAAAAGTAAACTGGAAGGGTGCTCTATAATTTTATAATTTTACTCCAATTATAGAGTATCCTTCCAGTTTACTTTTTATGTACTTGAACTTAAAGTGTTCCAATTTAGTCCTAAGTAAGTACACTTGTAGTGTACTTGCTAAATAAAAGTACATTTAGGGAAATACTTTTATTATACTTAAGTATACTTAATAACATGTACTCGGCGTATACTTGTTTTTGTTAAGGGATATTGAGAAAACGATTCAGTGTTTTCTATTTCTCTTTTTTTCGTACACTGTAAATTAACGGTGAAGTCATCCAGACTATGAAGGAACACATAAAGAATCATGTAGTAAACTTAAAAGTGTTAAACAAACCAAAATATGTTTTAGATTTTAGATTCT
>BRDA01052163.1:11994-22180 GCA_036984385.1 Crenuchus spilurus | reverse complement strand
TACAAGCAACCAGAGACAGATGGCATTGGAGAGAAGTGACTCGTCTGTGCAGCCTACCATCGCGAAGCGATGACGGCGTGTGACATGACATGAACAAATGAAATGAAAGGAAATGAAATACAGTTAGCTTTGAAGTGGACAAATTTATAACACCTCGTGTTATTAGCTAAGCTGGTGATATATCCTTTGACCAAGTAGTGGACATGAATGAGCTTAGCCATGAAAAATAACAGATGGCACAGGTGATTCATAAGAACTGCTAATTGTGTGCCAATGCAAGTCAAATTAACAGGCATAATTATACAGTATGTCATTGCAGGGAATGTAACTGTTTACCATGTTATAATACTGAAAAAGCACTGAATGTCATATACTCAGTGTTGGGTGCCTCGGAATGAGGCTGGGCATTGGTTCAGTGGATGGACAAGCTCACAGAGTAAATACATCTCAGAGCATTCTTGCTTCAGCTCCTTAAGATCTTGATTATTTGCTTCTGTGCTAAATTGTGCAGTGCATTGTGGTAGTTGAGTTCAAGACTTTAACTTAGAATCAATGTTTATATATAAAAAATTTATTCTTACATTCTGTCAACTCAGCATTGGCAACAGTGCCTTCAGCGCTAGTCCCCAGAGTCATATTAAGCTTGCGCCTGCTGGCTGCATTTTGGGAGCTCTGCAGTATGCATCAGAGATAATAAGGTATTTCAGGTTTTAGACTGGAGATTTGTCAATGCACATGTGCTGAAGTTATCAGGCCTGCAGTGTCTCCATTCTCCCTCTCTCTCTTTTTTACTATCTCTGTCTCTAAAACTAGGTTACTAGGTTGTTCCCTTTGTGAATTTGCAGCATCCAGTTGTCCGCCTCTGCATCTGCATTATTTCAGTTCAGAGCTTTTTCTCAAATGCCTTTTACCCAGTGTGCCAGTTAGTGTAGGGCCTCAATATGAGTATAAACTGTTAAAAAATTAGACAAGTTATATAGATTCAGAGCAGCCCAAAGCATAGCTGGAAATGTACTGGCTGAGCTTCCATTTAAGGCAGTCTCAACTGTGATATCTGGCTTCAGGCAACTCTTGTCTTGAGACATTTTTGTAGCTTCCAGGGGGAAGAGGACATATCTACACACACATTTCAACATTTAGAACTTTTAGAGGTATTCAGAATCCAGGTTCTGATTTGGACCTCATCCTGCTGTAAACTATTAACTATAAAATAACTTGCGAGGGCACTCACACTCAAATGAGTCTAAACTCAGTGCTCTTGGTCTAAACCTCATACTGTAGTGTTTTTGTACTGATGCTAGCAGTTCATCACTTGTTTTGCACAGTGTACAGTATATCAGTTTCTTGTGAAATTACCAATGAATTACACAAGTTTGGCATCATTGCTAGTTAACAGTAGTGGTAAATAGAGGCATCATAAGTTCTGCACAGAATTGTGTGTTATTTGATTTGGTCTGATTGAATTGTGTGCAGTATATGTGACTGAACCACACTATAAATTAGGATAATGTTTTTTCATCCAGTCATATGAGCATAGTTGTGGTCAGGTATATTAGTTTTGAAACATAAAAGCTACAAACCAGATTCCAAAAACGTTGGGACACTAAACAAATTGTGAATAAAAACTGAATGCAATGATGTGGAGATGGCAAATGTCAATATTTTATTCGTAATAGAACATAGATGACAGATCAAAAGTTTAATCTGAGTAAATGTAACATTTTAAAGGAGAAATATGTTGATTCAAAATTTCTCAACAAATCCCAAAAAAGTTGGGACAAGTAGCAATAAGTTGCTGGAAAAAGGAAATTGAGCATATAACGAACAGCTGGAAGACCAATTAACACTCATTAGGTCAATTGACAACATGATTGGGTATAAAAAGAGCTTCTCAGAGTGTCAGTGTCTCTCTGAAGCCAAGATGGTAAGAGGATCACCAATTCCACCATGGTTGCGCAGAAATACCAGAATGGTGTTACCCAGCGTAAAATAGCAAAGACTTTTAAGTTATTTGTTGAGTGTTGTAAGAAGAAGGGGGGATGCCACACAGTGGTAAAAATGGCCTTGTCCCAACTTTTTTGGGATTTGTTGACGCCATGAAATTTTGAAACAACATATTTTTCATTAAAATGATACATTCTCTCAGTTTAAACTTTTGATCTGTGGTTTGTGTTCTATTCTGAATAAAATATTAGATGTTGGCATCTCCACATCATTGCATTCAGTATTTATTCACAATTTGTTTAGTGTCCACCAGCATGTATAGCTGTATGCAAATGTTTGGTCACCCCTTGTTAAATGACATGCTTTATTATTTTTATTGAGCACATTTTATTGCTTTTTTGTACTGTACTGAATTTGTACATTTTTTGGTAAATTTGTACTGAATTTGAAAGTGAAAGTGACACACTGACCAGTGTTCTTGCGCAAAAAATAATTTTTTTTCACATTCAATCAATCCATCCACACTAGTGGGTGGTGAGCATGTACAACTCAAGCAATGGGAAACCCTATCCACAGTGCCCGGGAAGCAGTTGGGGGTTAGGTGCCTTGCTCAAGGTACCCAAGGCATTTTAATTGTGTCCTTTTTGTTGAGGGACCGTCTGGTCACAAGACTGTTTTTTAACCACAAGCCCTTAGCTACCCCAAATTTTAAACTTTCATAAAATATTGCCAGATTTTTTGTAATGTAATGAATTCTAAATAAAAATAAATTGTGCACTACAGTGTGTTGAAAAAAATGACATAGTTATCCCTAAAGGTTGTGTTAACTTATCAGCAAAATATTTAATTTAACAATGGTTGACCAAACTTTTATAGGCATAAGCGGAAAAGGAAGTGAATTAAATAAAAGCAGATATTGGACAGTGCCACTTTTATTAACCTATCAGCAGCTTTTGTTACGAAATTCTTGGCAGTTATACATACACAGTAAACTTGACTAAAGATAATACACAATAAAATCTAAACAATTTCAAAAATCTGCACTTGCGTTATTCATATACTTGATTAAGTTAACAAATACTAAGAGGAGTTATGATTATCCATAAACGCAGTTAACCACACCCATCCCTGGAATATAGTACTGATAAACATACCATCCCTGTCAATTCCGGTCTCCTGTTCACTGATGCTAATCTAGTCTTGGCACTGACTGTATCATTAAAGATCCAAGAAGCCTGTATCATATTCTCTGGATGATAGAACCCAAACCAGCACATTTCAAGATGTTTGGCAGCCACAAAGAGAACTCTAGGTCTACAAATGTCTGTAACTACCTTAGCAGTTCTTACAGAAAGAGTTTGCTCCTATCATACATCTGTGCAGTTTGAATATTCTCATATCTCTTTGGTAGCTTTCTTGACCAATCAGAGGCTAGTCTTTCTCCATCTCCTCCTTGCTTCAAGCCTCTGAGCTCCTTAAGGACCAAGCGTCCATCAGCGCGCCGTCTCTCCTCTGGAGCTGGCCCTATCAGATGACCTCATTACTGCTGTTTTTCCTAGCAGACTTGGCTAACTGCTAACTGTCCATCAGCAATCAGCGCAAGACCAACACTTTCCTCCATTGCAGCTGGTCGAAATGAGCCCAGTGTTGACCAGTGTGCAATGGCAATCTCCAAAACAACAAAGCAATATGTTTTAGATATTGAGATTTGGATTTGTAATTACATTTTGGTTTCACCCAGAAGATCAGTGATAAGCATATATTAAATTCCCTCTATGTTCTTACACAATGTACAGTTTTATGTCTAACTCTACATACTTCACACTTTCATCTCTGTTTTGTAAATGAAAATTATTAATTAAGACTGTCATCCATTAACTGGGTCTTACGTTTTTACTTCAGATATTACAGATATTTTACTGAGCTGTAATTCAACTGCTTAAAAATAACAAAAATCAAATGCTTCTATTTCAGTCACTAACCTTTAGAGTGGAGTCACAGTAGAATACTGGGACTGTAACCAAAACACCTCCCATGGCTAGAACATGCAGTCTTCATAAACTACCGATAGGAATATAGAATTCCCCCTTAACATCGATAATCTCATTCCTGGAACCTGATTTGAGACTGCTTTGTTCATCCTTAAATCAATCGACTACATATCTAATTGATTTGACTTAGGAGGGAATGCAGGAGAAAAAAAAAACATCAGTAGGCGCTGCTTTTAACTCGGCTTCAGCATCCCTGGCTTTCATTAAAAATGTACTATTTTCATAAGGGGTATCCAAGTGGTTTCCATGTGTAGCACACTCACGCTTTCCATGCTAATGGACCCTGCAGTACATTACTGTGCGTTTGTGCTATTTAAACTATCCATATGTTAGCTTGAAACATCAGCAGAGGTTTTGGCTTGGTAGTGTGTGCTGTTATCAATAGAAGCCAAAGACAGATTTTGAATTTGCATGAACAAACTTGTATTAAAAAAACAAAAACAAAAACAAACAAAAAACAGCCTAAATCATGAGGTTAGGAATGAATCAGTGGTTATCCTCCTGTATTGTTCAGGGCTGACTCCTGACCTTTCTCAGAATCATCCTTACCCCATGAAGTGAGATCTTGCATGGAGCTCCAGACAGTCATCTTGTGTTTCTTCCAGTTTCTAATAATTGTGCCAACAGTTGTTGCCTTCTCACCAAGCTGCTTGCCTATTGTCCTGTAGCCCATCCCAGCCTTGTGGAGGTCTAAAATTTTGTCCCTGTTGTCCTTAGAAAGCTCTTTGGAGTGTGATTGATTGAGAGTGTGGACAGTTGCCTTTTATAGACATAACAAGTTAAAACAGGTGCAATTAATACAAGTAATTAGTGCAGAATAGGAGGGCTTCTTAAAGAAGAACTAACAGGTCTGTAAAAGCCAGAATTCTCACTGGTTGTTTATTGACCAAATACTTATTTTCCACCATAATTTACAAAGAAATTCTTTAAAAATCCTACAGTGTGATTTCCTGGATTTTTTTTTCTCATTTGTCTCTCATAATTGAAGTGTACCTATGATGAAAATTACAGACCTCTCTTCTCTTTCTAAGTAGAACTTGCACAATCAGTGGCTGACCAAATACTTTTTTCCCCCACTGTAAATATAGACTACACTATGCAGAGCAGTATGTTATATCAGCAGTAACTTAGAATGTACAATGTCCAGAGTATTGAGCACAGCATGAGGAGGTTAGCAGCAATTTATATGAATGAGTGGATAAAGACTAAATATTAGCAACATACAGTTAAAGTTAAAGTAACCAAGTGTACTAAAGTGTCAGTGCGGTGTGTGTGGAGTTTAAGAGTCTAACAGCCTCACAAATGAAGCTGTTCTTCATTCTGGTGGTTCTACACTTTATGGACCGCAACCTCCTGCCAGAGGGGAGCGGGACAAAAAGTGAGTGTGCTGGGTGGGTGGGTGGGGTCCTTCCTGGTGCAGGTGGCTCTTTTTCTGCATCTAGAGTTGTAGATGTCCATGGCGGTGGGGAGGCTGACTCCAACAATCTTCTGTGCAGCTTTCACCACCCTCTGCAGAGATTTCCTGTCTGCAGCAGAGCAGCTGTCATGCCACACAGTGATGCTGGAGCACAAGACGCTCTCCACCACACATCTGTAGAAGGATCTGAGAACTGAGGTTCCAAGACCAGCTTGCCTTAGCCGTCTGAGGAAGTAGAGCTGCTGATGTGCCTTCTTGACCAGACTGGAAGTGTTGTTGCTCCAGGTGAGGTTGTCACTCAGGTGAACACCCAAGTACCTGTAGTTGGAGACCACTTCCACCTCAGATCCTCCGACGTGCAGGGGGGTGGGGTGGGGGTGGACATGCTGGCTTCTTCTGTAGTCCACAATCATCTCCTTTGTCTTTTTTACATTGATGCAGAGGTTGTTTTCCCTGCACCAGCCCTCCAGGTGTTTCACTTCCTGCCTGTAGCCGGACTCATCACTGTTTGTGATGCATCCAACCACAGCTGTGTTGTCTGCAAACTTCATAATATGACAGCCTGGTTGAGTAGGTGAGCAGTCATATGTGAGCAGAGTGAACAGGATGGGACTTAACACACAGCCCTGAGGGGAGCTGGTGCTGAGGGTCAAGGTGGAGGAGGTGATGTTGTGGATCTTAACAGACTGTGGTGTGTTGGTCAGGAAGTCCAGGACCCAGTTGCAGAGGAAAGTGTTCAGTCCGAGTGAAAAAAGTCAGGGTCTGAGGAACCATTGTGTAGAAGGTTGATGTGAAGTCCACAAAGAGAAAACGGACATAGGAGTCCTTCTGTTCCAGGTGGGTGAGGGCGGTGTGGACCACGGAGGAAATGGCATCCTCTGTAGAACGGTTCTTCCTGTAGGCATATTGGTGAGGATCCACAGTGATGTCGATGATGGCTTTGATGTGGGACATGACCAGTCTCTCAAAGCACTTTGTAACATCGGCATAAGGGCTTAATTTCCATGAACTACAAGCCATAGTGATCAACATTAAAATATTTGAAATGTCACTTTACATGTAATTCATATCAATGAATCATATCAATATGATTTTACCTTTTTGAATCAAATTATGAACAAAAATATGCAGCTTAGAAGCTATTTGTTCTCAAGGTCAGTATATCCTCCAATTTCCCCCTCACTGATTAAACTGTATGAAGTTGCCTGTGTGGATTAAGAGATATTTCATTCAGTAACCCATGAACTTGATCCTCACCCCTAAATTTAGAGCCTCAATTGTTTCTACTCTAGTTTCTTTTCTGGACACTCAGGCCCAAGCCTGAGCAAGCTCAGACACTGTCTACTGGCATGTACATGAGTGTGACTTTTGACATGAAAGGTGTCAGAATCGTCTCATACAGACCATCACTAGGGATGAAGAGAGGATCATCACCTCTCCAGACGAGAGAAGGATCAGTCGTGAAATGGATTGCAGCACTCCAAATTGTGCAGGCGAGATTAAAAGCTCCAAAAGTTCATGACCCAGGACAGGTGCTGGTCTCAACTGTGAGAGATGGATATCTGTGGTCATTTTTACTTGGCGGTGACAGACACCATGTGAAAGATAGGGGGGATTAATTCCTGATTTAGATAGTGTGAAGGAACCTGCACATCAGAATCAGGGTCCTAATGGAGTGTGTGTGACTGGTGTCTTGGGCTGGGTCTCAAATTGCACACTTCAGTACATTGCTAAGTGCCAGAACTACATCTAGTCTTGTTTTATAAGTGATTATATTATCTGGAAAAGGGCAGAATATTTTAGATGTAAGTATTTTTTTAACATTAATAATCCAGTAATAATTGAATTTCTGCAGTTATCTGATTATTCAAGTGGTTTCGTAAAACAGAATGCTCTGATTTATTCAATTGGATTAAGTTCTAGAAATCCAATAAAGAGAGCTGGATTTTAGCTCAGCAGTGGGGTTTCTCATGCATGTATACCCTGACTCCAATCTGAACAGTTATAAGTCTGTGCATCTATGAAAACAGAGCCTTGTCTTGGTAACATCAAGCAGAGTATAAAGCAACACCTACAAGATGCTGAAACCCTACATAGTTGAAATGTTGTATTATTCTTCATCTTCTAGATCAGGGGTGTCAAATTCCAGTCCTTGAGGGCCTGATTCCTGAACAGTTTAGTGATCTTCCTGATTAAACACATCTGATTCAACTTAGCAGGTGTAATTATAGTGTCAGAGCAGAGAAATCACCAAACTGTGCTGGACACCAGCCCTCCAGGACTGGAGTATGGAACTCCTGTTGTAGATGGTAGAAAACCAACACAGAGACATTTGAAGAACCTCGCAGATAAAATTAATATTTCCAATAAATAAATAAATAACATGCTTGTTATAAAAGCTCGATTATGTCTTTTGCAGTGAGATAGAAAAAGCTGTAAGAAGGGCAGACTATTAAAAACCATAAAAATCAATATTTGCTAATAAAGTTGGACTTTTTTTCTTACTAAAATCTGCAGATGGAAGTTTGCATTGTGACACTTCCTTCTTTTTCTGTGAATTTACTGACCATTTGTAAAGCAGAAATGTGATTACTATCTGACTCAATTAATCACAGATTTTTGAATGATCTGATAACCCAAGTGCATGTAAACACATTGAACAAATTTCAGACAAAATCTAATCTTGTGCAGTTATCAGATTAAGTGCATGTAAACATATTCAGTGTCATATCAGAGCCATGTGTCTTCTTCTTCTTTTTTTCTGCACTATTTGAAGACAGCTGCCTTTCAGATGAATTGACCAAAGACAAATGGCCCAAAGTTACTGGACTTAACTTGCAGAGAGGTTTTCTTTCACATTCATCTGTAAATTCACGATTTTGGAGATACATGTTTTTTTGGACAAGGCCATAACAAATAGTGTGGAGACATGTTGAGACAACATTTACAGCCTGGTGGTGTATGTAACCAGTCAAACTCCTTTTGGTTCCATAAAGAGATATACCAGACCAAGATCCCTTGGGGAACTTACTAAGATTAAAGAGATTAAAAGAGATTAAAACCTACCTGAACTTTAGTTGATCAACCAAGAGGTGTTTGGTGCCTGATGCATTCTTCAAGTCTACAAGAGCTAAAAGGCAAATCCAGCTTATAAAAGAACTACTAGATTGGCATTGCAAATGGCTAATTCATTAAAGCATTGCGTTGCGGTACTGAGCTTACTGGAGAGTGATGAGACACATGACATGCAGGTACCAATAGAGTATCAGAATGGTATTTGTTTATACTTCTCATCCAACCACAATCACATCCACTCTTTCTGGATGACTCAGTTTATCTGGATAGGATGTTTTTTGAATGATGACAAACCAAAATGAAATACGTAGAAATAACAAGGCTGTTTTTAAAATGTAAGGAGTAGAAAGTACCAATAATTACATGAAAATGTAAGTAAGTAGAAGTAAAAAGTTGTCTGAAAATAATTACTCAGTAAAGTATAAATAACCAAAATTTCTACTTAAGTATAGTAATGAAGTATTTGTACTTCATTACTTGACACCTCTGGAAATATGTCACTTTACGGTATGTGTAATGAATATAAAATATATGACATTTCATGAACTTTTTGAATTAAATTGTAAACAAAAATAAACTTTTTCTGTATATTACTCTACTTTGTCCATTTTTATAGACTACAGTATACCATGCTTTTTGTTACTTCTTAGCTACATTAATGTTGTAGCTTCAGTTCAATTGAAAGAATATAACAGATTTACGCCCTGGGCGAACCACCCCTTGACCCCCCCACTAACACAACAATACATTACATATTTGTATTATTTTATTATATATAATCTTAAATACAAAAAGGAAATAAGAACAGAGAAAAAAACAATAAATAAATAAATGAAATACAATATATAAATACCAGTATAAATTGCACAAATCCTTCAGGTACTAATAACCATGCATGTGAAGTGCAATCTAAAACTTGACTTTTCGAGACTTCTTTGCTGCAAAATCATCAATTTCATCATCATATGAAATCTGTTGTGCAACTGTATGATTGATGCTGATGATGGCAAGTCCAGAGAGACGCTCCTGTGACATAGTGCATCTCAAGTATGTTTTAATAAGCTTCAGCTTGGAAAAACTCCTCTCTGCTTCAGCTACTGTCACTGGAAGGGTCAAACCAATTCTGAGTGCAGTCCACAGACTGGGGTAGATTTCTGTGAGCTCTTTCTAGTGGATGAAAGTCAGCAGCTCCAGTAGAGTCATGGACTTTGATGGAAAGTCAGGGAAATTATTCAGCTCTAGAAATTCTAAATATCCTATTAACTAAGCACAACACACAAAACAAATCCACAGTCAGGACATATGTGTGAATTTGCACTTGTGTTGCAAACACAAACCAGACTGTTGTTTGGGTGAAATTAGTTGCATGACATGATGCCTCAATTCTAATTCTAATTCAGCAAAACTAAAAACCAAATACAGTCGCCCTCTGTGACTAATTAGCCGGAAAACGATTATACAACGATTAATCAGTGTCTCCCGCTGACATAAACCAAAAATCAAAACGACTTAATCTTAATCTTAACTCCGTAGTACAGTACGTTGATTAAAGTGGGTTTGTTGTCAGACCAAACACAAACGTTGTGTTCACGTTTAAGTGTGTATACAGGACTGACACCTAAACAAAACACACAACACGAATCAATTATCCTATAAATCTTAAAGATCTCGACTTATTAAAGGGACTGAAAGGTAGTTT
>BRDA01052163.1:0-11984 GCA_036984385.1 Crenuchus spilurus | reverse complement strand
TGCGTGGGTGACGTAAGCATGGTGTGTCACATTAAAAGTCGTCAGTGCGAAATACTGTTCTCGTGAGTTTTAAAATTAAATAAACGATTACTCAAGGCACAGAAAATTACTCGATCACTTGATTGGTTAATCTTAATATGTGTGAATTTGCACTTGTGTTGCAAACACAAACCAGACAAAATTGTTTGGGTGAAATTATTTGCATGACATGATGCCTCAATTCTAATTCTAATTCAGCAAAACTAAAAACCAAATACAGTCGCCCTCTGTGACTAATTAGCAACATATTAGCAAAAGGCTAATAAATAGCCTATCGCCTAATGTCAATCACGTCACTCACAGAAATCTGCATACCTTTATCCTTTGCCCTTTTCTGCTCTTCTTCTTTTCTTCTTTTTCTTAACTGTGCACCTGATGGCTTCTTTGGTCTTTTACCTTGATCCATATTACCTTTCGACAACAGTCCCTTCACCCGTCAATCAACCAGAGTCACATTCACGTAGCCTATGACTTTTTAATTTTATTTATTTTTTACATTTTTCAAATAGCTAACCCAATTAATTACATGAAGGTATGTGGGTCTATGCTAATTTTAGGAATGAAATACAATTTATTTTAAAGCAGTTTGTGTTGCGTGGCCTGGGATCAGTCTATCCCCTCGCCTCGCCTCCCTCCCCCTTGCCTGCTCTTACACACACAACCTGTATGACTCTCACTCCACAGCAAGTTGACGTAACCCTAACCCTCTACCTAAGCCCCAAAACTGGCGAGTTTTGAGTTTTTTTTTTTTTTTTTTGATGGCGTTTGTTCGCCCACAGATTGCGCCCTGGGCAGTCGCCCACACTGCCCATAGCAAAAACCGGCCCTGCAAAAAGTAGAGGGGGGCAGCCATGGCCTAGTGGTAAGGATCTGATCTTGTGACCAGAAGGTCACCAGTTTGATCCCCACATAAGACATCTGATGTGCCCTTGAGCAAGGCACCTAACCCCCTAACTGCTCCCCGGACACCGGTGGATAAGGGCTGCCCACCGCATCAGGCACAAATTCTCACAGCTTAGTGTGTTCACTAGTGTGTGTGTGTGTTTCACTGCACGAATGGGTTAAATGTGGAGGTCAAATTCCGTTGTGTGAAAAATCACATTGGCAAATTGGTTAATCTTAATCTTAATCTCTTAGATCTACATAATATCTCTGTAGTTTCTCCTACACAAAAGTGAGATCAGGAACATAAAATTTGGATCTGTGTGTCTCCTTTTGAGGTTTAGTTGAGATCACAGTCTTTTAAGCGTGACACTGTGCTCAGATTTGCCAGTATAATAAAACTAAAACAGGAGTTTCAATGTGAACTCAATTGCTTCTCATTGAACACTAAGAGATTTCTCAGGTTTCAGGCTGTGAATAACTGTTACAATTTATTTGAAACAGAAGTATTAGTAAATATCAAAAAATAAAAATATTGTGAAAAGGTTTGTTTGTGTGTAATTTCATAAAAAAAATAACATGACAATACATGTAAAATGACATTTTAAGTCTTTTTTTGTTTGAATAATAATTTACTCGAACTCCAAATAAAATTTTCTGATAATCTGAGATTCTGGATTTCACGTTATACTGATTAACATATATAAAAAAAGGATTCTGAATTAAAATCTAAAATTAAAAAAGTATAAATGAGTTAAGTACAAATGTACTTTTTCACACTATTGATTTTTTTTTAAAGGAAGGTGTTGCTCTTAATGTCAGCTTTGTGTAAAATAATGTGTTGAATAAGACTGAATTCCAGTAAAAATAAGCTAACATATACAGGGGTGTCGACCTCACGTGATTATTGAACTGAAGTTCATCATTTTCCTTTTGTTCTTCTCGCAGGTGGCATATAAAAATGTTCCCTGTTATGTTAGAGCATGAAATGTCTTTTATGTAGGGCACATTCTAGACTTCCAGCTGTTAAGCTGTTAATCAGGCTAATCAGATATGAGGTATAAATATTGTAGCTATCTGATTGGAGCAGCTGAAGTGAAATCATATTATCACCATCATATGCAATTCCCTGCTATTTCCACTGCAGTTGTTTTTTGTTGTTCTTGGCTGACTAAACTTACACTCAGTGCTGATTTAATTGACTACTCAGTTATACAGAGTGCTGAGGTCTAAGTTTGCTGCTCCTTCAAAACCACAATTTTGTTATCTTACACTCACGTTCAAAGAACTGTGAACTACTGTTTGGCTAGTTAATCAAAAATAGCTGATTGATAACTCAGAAGTTTATTTTTAACTTGATAGCTTGCAAATTTAAACACTAGTTTAGTATACCATGATCATATTTCTGCTTTACAGTTATGCATTTACATCTAAATTCTCACTCAGGACCTTAAAAAAATACAGACATGGACATTTCTAGACGATTGTACTTCAGCCTTACTGACTTGCGACCAAAAACAACCCTTTACTTTAGAGACTACATATACTGGATTTATTTTATACTTACTTGGAGATTCTCTATTGCAAATCTAGGACTAAGCTTAATCCATATCAGGACATCCCTGTTTCATTTATATGTCATTGTATAATGTGGCATTTTGTTTTTATGAGGGCATCTCCAGGGTGAGTGTTAGCCAGTTTACTCCAGATCTAAGTGGATGTCAGTCTGACTCTGATGGATTTATACCAAAGTTCAAGTAAATGAGACGGATCTTCCTGCCTTCCTGTGCGTGACTGGGACACATATACAGCATCCATGAAAACAGGGTTTCGTGAGTGTGAAGTTATTAGGATGTGCGGTTTAGGTGTGGAGGTATGAGTTGGCGTACACACACACACACACACACACAAACACACACACACACACACACACACACACACACACACACACACACACACACACACACACACACAAATGGACATGCAGTGCTGTTTTCCTGCAGGCCTCCTGATAAATGCCAGTCGGTGTGGTAGCTCCATTAAGAATGTTAGGAATTCCTGAACTTGAAGGCTGTTCTAGAGCATCCAGATGAACCACCATAATCAACAAAGTCTAATTTTCTGTTTAGACTTGTTTCTGTAGCTTGCTTCTTCAGAATCAAATAAAAATTGGTAAATCATAACTAAATACAGTCCTTAATAGGTCCTTGATCTGCAGAAGGTACAGTAGTGAGAAGATTTGTAATCTGATCTTCATATAAATCAAGTTAGACTGGGCTATTCATATTCACAGCTTCATTTAACAAGTATTTCGAAGGCCATAGATAAAACTGCATGTTATAAACTGCACTTATGATCAATTATGCCATAATAATAGTAAATACATTATATATGAAGATAAAACCAATTTGAGTTGACCCTCAAACGTTTGGTGTTGGATAGAATGACTGACTGACTGAATGTTTCTGAGGTTGGCTAAGCTGTGTACAGTATCATCGCTCATATATTCTGAGTAAGTGCACAGCCTAGTTAGCATTCCTGCCATCACTGTGCCTCTAAATGTGAAAACGTAGTTGGAGGGCTTATGGCATGCAGCAGCTGTGTATTATTGTGCAAGTTGTTCTCATGCCATCCCTTGGTTGTTCTTTCTCTCCTTCACCCACTCACTCGTTCCCTCACACAAGGCCAAGGACATCCTGCACTATTAGATGAAGAGCTGGGATGGGGTGGGGACGTGAGGGCAGCTGTCCAGAACTCTTTGAGATCACAGCTTGGCTCCAGCCCAAGGACCTTTTAAATAACTTCCTCAACACCAGCTCCGCCTCTTCAACAGCTGATTATTTCAATTAAACGGAGCGCTTAACTCATTACATGTACAGCAACAGGTTGGTTTGATTCATGTGACTGTCGGCCCTGTGTTCTTGTTTTGGGTAAGAAAGGCATGCACAGACTTCCCCTACACACTTATGACCTGTTGCAAAGTTCATACTTGCAGATTGTGGTCTCACATTTAAGTGACGTATTTTCTGGTTTAGCAAAAATGCCTGTTCTCTTGTTTAGATCATTGATGCATAGATGCAGTATATATTTTTGGAGTTTCTCTTGATTTTAACTGATATTTCAAGGGAGAATGTTAATAGCATGTTGAACTGTGGGATATTTAGCTAATTTTAGGGATAGGATGTATTTAATGTGGTATCGTATGCTGTGATTTTTTTCAATGGAGTACTATTGGATACTTAATGGAAGTGCTAACTCCTCTATCTATCACCTGAGTGTACTACACAGCCCATTCTCACTCTGTATTTGTGATATAATCAAATAAATGCCTTTGTGAATTTTGTGATATAGTCACTTGTCTATGTTATATGATGTGACAGTGTAAAACATGTTAATGTATGGGAAATTACAAATTAATTAACAAATTAACATCCCTATATCCAAACATTTAATAATTTTAGGTAATAATACCACAAAAACAATTCTTCTTTTTATGCCTGCAAAAGTATACTTCACCTAAAGATTCATTTGTCTTGAATATTTGATTATATTAATAAAGTGCCAGTGCAAACTGCATTTCCAGCAACACTATTGAGTGATTTGTAATGCACAACAATAGTTTTTAAACCTAACTTTAACCCTAAACCTAACCTTAACCTTAGCCCTGTGGAGTCGGCTCTCCATGTTAACAAAATTCCGCAAAAACTCTTATGTAATTCTGTGAGATTTTATCCTGGAAACAGAATGAAACATACCCCGGAAACCTTAAAGGGTCTTCTTTTCAAATATATATAGCTGGAATCTAAATATGTTTTAGATATTTGTGAAAGGTGCTTAAATAAGCAGAGTTACATTTGTGAAAGCGAATCAGAGCCACTCAGCTGTGCATATTTTCCCGCTAAAATAACATGCTCTGTCATTCACATGATAATGACATGCTAATTCCGGACATTCTGTTGGTGGCTTACAGTGGCTATGGAATGTGTGGAATCTGAACCAACAAAGACATCTCACCTGAGGTGATCCTGAACAAAAGACTTCTTACCACTGACCTCACACTGATCATATAAATATTCAATCTAGGAGCCACTGAATGAGTCCGTGTCAATTCAAATATGTTAAGCTTTAGAAATAAAACCGCATACAAAATACTGTAATTATAAATGTGTAGGTAACACCTCTGTTTATTCAGTTCAGAGCTCAAAAGTCTTGGCTAGAAATGTTTAGAGTGTGTTTTTCACAATATATCAGCACTTCTGAAAAAGGTTTTTGGAAAGTCTAGAAAGTTTAGAGTAGATTTAATCAAAATATAGATTTATGGCACTCTTACTGTTTTACTACTGTTGATTCTGAGTTTGTTATGAACAAAAGCCTGTGTAACACTCAATGTAACACTGTTAAAAACTTACATAACTTAAAACTTAAGCCTGTGTAACACTTAAGATTAAGATCAACCAATTTAGCCAACGTGATTTTTCACACAACGGAATTTAACCTCCGCATTTAACCCATTCATGCAGTGAAACACACACACACACACTAGGCTGTGAGAATTTGTGCCCGAAGCGGTGGGCAGCCCTTATCCACCGGCGCCCGGGGAGCAGTTAGGGGGTTAGGTGCCTTGCTCAAGAGCACTTCAGTCATGTCCTGTCTGGTGATTGAACCAGCAACCTTCTGATCACAAGACCACTTACCTCCTTACCACTAGGCCATGGCTGCCCCCTAATATAACACTG
This sequence comes from Crenuchus spilurus, assembly GCA_036984385.1. NCBI lineage: Eukaryota > Metazoa > Chordata > Actinopteri > Characiformes > Crenuchidae > Crenuchus > Crenuchus spilurus. The sequence goes on along the minus strand of BRDA01052163.1, from coordinate 6,327 downwards.
TTAAAACTTAAAGAAATAATCTTAGATGGGTGTAATTTGTAAAAACGTCTAGGCATGTCAGACTACATCAGAATATCTGAAATACCCTCAGACTCCATGGTGTTTGAACCAGACTAACCCTAACCCCAACCTTAACCCAAACCTAAACCTAACCTTAAGAAGAATTATCCTAACCCAAACCTTAACCAGACTAACCCAGCCCCTAATCTTAGCCAGATTAACCCTAACCTTAACCCCAGTAACCTAATACTAAATGTAACACCAAAATTAGCTTTTACCTCAGTAAGCTAATCATATACCTAAACCTAACCTAGCCTCTACCCCAGTAACTTACTTCTAAACCTAATCCTACCCCTACTTGAAGACTGTAAAATCTAACATTAAACTTAACATCAGTATTCAGAGATTTTCATATTAATTTCCATTATTTCTGATACTGTTGCATAATATAATAAAAATATGTGGCTATGTCATGAAAAAAATTCCCATCTGTGACTATATCACAAATCAGAGTCAGACTGGGTTGCACGACATAACACATACACAGTACTTTGAGCTTGCATTAGAAAGTAACGTGTGATCATTTTATTGTTGTTTTAAGCTGCTTACACATGATTTCAGTAAACCACAACTTCCTGAAACTAATTGCTGGACTCATTAATCTTAATAGAACCAGACATGTCCTGTAAACGGCTTAAACTCTTTTGCAAGTGATTTTGTTCCATTTTTAAACATTTTAAACTGTCTACACCCTACACTTCCTTTAAGAAATGTGCATTCATGTTATGCATGTCACAGACACAGATTTCAGGAGGTTGTAGTGGTGTCAGTCTATTTTTTGTCTTTATGAAATAGTCCTATTTAAACTCTAGACAAATGCATTCTTCTCCTGTGGCCGAACGATCCTGTAAAACCGCAAGATCTTAATCGTGCACTGTGTGTGGGCACTCATGCTTTCTCTCTCACTCTGAATAGTTTGTTATTGTGCATTTGGAGAGAAGGCAGCAGGGAAATTGCGCTGATGTTGAAATTGCTCTGTGGTTTTCTGTGCATAATTTGGTCCTAACGTGTTTGATAAAGAGCATGCCTGAACATAATGACTTAAACAAGTTGTACTACATCGCACTTCATCAGTAATGTAAAATATCAATCAGTCAGTCCACCAGTGAGGATTTACATTTTAAATACCATGACAAATCTGCCTCAGGTGGCTTCTCTACCAGTTGTAAATGTCTTAGAATATTTAATATATTGTAGATAGGTAGGTAGAAAGACATGCAGACAGACAGACAGACAGACAGACAAATGAAATATAACTGAAATCTTTTATGGTGGAAAAATAAAATTAAAGAACTAAAATTATGTGGTTGCATAAATATGGACACCCTTAAACTAATACATTGTTGAAGTGTTCTTTGAATTTAGGACAGCATTCAGACTTTTTGGGTAGAAGTCTATCGGCATGGCACATTTTGACTTGGCAATCTTTGCCCACTCTTTCCTTCAAAAATACTCAAAATCTGTAAGATTGCGAGGCCATATCCTGTGTGCATCCCTCTTCAGTTCAATCCACAGATTTTAAATTGTATTCTGATCTTCACTGTGTGTATGGTTTTCTTTTCATGATATACAGTGTTGGTTTTGCACCAAATACCAATTATGGCCAAAAAGTTCAACCTCTCATCAGACATGCTTTTGGCAAAACATAGCTGAGCGTGGATGTTTTCTTTGTAAGAAAATGCTTCTGTCTTGCCACCCTACCCCACAACCCAGACATATGAAGAATATATAAGATTGTTATGAGATTATATTATATTATAATATGTATTATAATATAATATTACATAATAATATGATATTATAATGTTGCTGTAGGCCTTTTGGCAGCCTCCTGGATGGAGGGATGTCCAGTTCTTGGTCATTTTTGTGCCAGATTTTATCCACTTCTTGATGACCATCTTCACTGTGCTCCATGGGATATAAACTGCTTTGGGAATTTTTTGCCCCCTTCTCTTGACTGATTCCTTTCAACAATGAGATATTTTTGATGCTTTATAAGCTCTTTTATTTTACCCCTGATTTTCTCCCAATGTATTTTTAGTGGCCAATTAACCCACCTCACTATCACTTGTAACTTGCTGACTCTTTTGGGAGGGGGCAGATAAGCATAGGCCTCCTCTGACACCATTGACATCAAGCCCCTTTTTTAACTTCTGGAGATACATCGCGGCCAGGTAGCTAGCATGCTCAGAAGAAAACACAGATCCCCAGTTCTAATTAATTCACTGGCAGATGCCCGAGTCATTGGACATTGTTTATAGTACTAGGAAGAGTGTACTATCTTTCACACCTGAACAGAAAGCACAGTTGGTTCTGCTCTCTCAAGGCCCTGGCAAGCAGCATGATCTGGATTCAAACTCATGACCCTCAGATCATAGTAGCAGCGCATTATTCTGCTGAGCCACTTGGGTGAAAAAGCCAAAAAAAAAAAAAAACCCAGAAAAAAATCTTTGTCTGATAAAAACCTTGCAATATAACAGGGGTGTTCAGACTTTTGCATGCCACTGTATATTAGGCAGAATATGTGAGAATAGGAATAATAATCTATTAACATATTAACACAAACATATCAACAGCCAGGGCCCACAGTGACCATAATTGGCAGTGCTCTCTCTGGACGGGTAGATGGCGCTCTCACTCTCCCTATCACTCTGACATTGCAATGTTCACTGGCTCAGGCGTTTACTGATTGGTCCATTCGAAACTAGAGACCCTGCACTTTCCTCCGAGCATGTTGGTTCCCCAGGGATGGTGTATCAGCGGTAGTTCAAAAAGAGGCTGTGGCTGAATCGCACGCAACGGAGGAGGCGTGTGGATGTCTTCAACCTCCTAGAGTCAGGGACAGTGCAAAGTGATAGGGAGAGTCACTAATGGGTTGGGTTAATTGGCGACTACCACATTGGGAAAGAGAGAAAATTGGCAAAAATTAAAAAAAGAAAAAAAAAAAAACATATGACTATAAACATATGATATATATATTTCACTAAATGTTACGAGGCCTGCAATATATACAGTCTACAGTGCGTGGTGAAAAGTGTAATGACAGCATCAAATTATGATATATTGTATAGTGAATATCCACAGTAGATTACAGTATTCTGTACATTGTGATATGATGTGATGTGATTTATCAGGGCAGTAGGAGATCAGTACTCTCTGTAGTACTCTCCTTATTTCAGTCGGTAAGAAAACGTGCTGCTCTGTAACACAGTATGTAATATGCATTTCCATATGATGATAGCTTGATATATTTCATTTTTAGCAGCTCATAGTTTTATTTTTTTAAGATGAACATATAATTGACCAAAGAATATTATGTTATATTAGTAATAAATATCAAGATTTGAGAGATTCAGTGTACTTCAGACAGAAATTATTGACCTTTCATACTTTTTAAAGGGTCTACATGTCACAAGCAAATGAAGAAATAAAACTATATTTTGCACATCTACTGGTCACAAGGACATTGTTTCCTGAAACAGGTGCATGAAGCAGGCAAGTGTGAAACAGTCAATTCTGAAGCTGTCTGTGATGTTACATGGATTGACATTAGACTGTGTAGGTACATATCATTTGATAATGGTTACTGTGATAATTTTGCAGTTAACACATTGTAAAATGAAAAATATTGCTTCACATGAGTCATGTTGTTTTAACTCTAGTAGGCTGTTGTCAGTATGTCAATCTGTATAACGAGAGCTATTAACAGCAAGTCACTGTCACCATACTCAAAGAGTATCAGGCCTCATTGAAATTCTTCTGGAAACCTTCAACTGTCTCTGCACCCTTGTTCACATTACAGATTTCGAGACTCCACATATTACTAAAGTACCCTAATCAGTGTCTTTGTTTTGATATTGCCTGCAGGGTCACTGTTGTGGTCAGGAAGGTTAATGAGGATCATGGAGTAGAGAATATTCACAAACTCTTGTGGCTTTCTAGTGTCACTTTCATGCTGTCAGCCTTGTTTTGGTGCTGTCGTATTGTATATATCGTTTACTGTTGACTTCAATTACGCATCATTACACACAAAATACCATAAAGACACAAACATAAATATACAAGCTAAACACTGCATCTAGACCTAACAAACCCCAGGACTTAAGCCCACTACTTCTCCTTTGAGCACACAATATCATCAGTCATAGCCATCATGAAATACTGAATTTCTGAATTGAATTAACATTAAAACAAACAAAAAAAAAAAGACTTGAAACATATAAATGTACATGAAATTAATATAAAATATGTAGTTTACATTTTTGAATTAAATTATGAACACAAATGGACTTTTCTTAAAATTCTATTTCTGAGATGCACTAGTAGAGTTTAAGTATCACAGTGCTCTAGGTCATTTTTATTCCCAACTGTGTAATTTATCCTTACAGTCCTGCACTTACCTTGACACAGGCCACTGCTGATTCATCTCAGAAGAGGTAGTTTAAACAGCACCAGTCAGCACCACAGCTGCCTTGGGATTAACACTGCAAATGACTACACCACAGCCTTAAAGGATGGAGTTTGAAGGAAATGCTGTTGAAATTTGAAGGTTTCTCTTGTAGAAGTGTGAACAATAGCTCACCAAATGCAGCTTCTCTTTACAAATGTAACTGGCATAAATTTTCCATGGCAGACATACAATTTTGTACACTTTTACTTATGCTAGCTTGTTATTCATTATTGTCAATTCTTGAACTGATAAAAATGTTATACAGTACATTTTGCAAATGACATACTGAAAATTCAGACACGTTAGAAACAAGCCACTACATAAACAAAGTATTGTTTCCAGAGGACAATTAATATGGAATATCATGAGAAGTTTAAATATCTTGATTGTACAATTAAGAAATTAATTTGAATTCATTGAATTAAATAATGGACATATCAGAAATCTTTTTGGAGATGCATTAGTATTTTAGAGAGTAAGAGGACAGTCGATTCTCATAGTCAACAGGTTGGATATGTGAGAAAAGCAGCAATCGTAACTCTGACATGGGCTAAATCATTAAATCATTATGGCCAGAGATCCTGGCTAATGGGATCTGCTGCATGATTGAATGTGCATTAAACATATTTGTTATAACATTTTGGCTTATATATACAGCACCCTCTATAATTATTGGCACCCTTAGTTAAAATGTGTTTAAAAGCCTTAAAACAAATACATTTTTTATTGCAGAAGAATAATCTCACTCTGAAAAAGTTTAGAAAAAAGCAACCTTCAACTCAAGTGAAAAAAAAATTAGTGAAAAAATCCTGACTAAGAAATAATTATTTCCCATAAAATGACCTGTTCCACAATTATTGGCACCCTTAACAATTTCTTGTAAATAAATGTATTTGAACCATTTATGTCATTTCTACTATAGTTTATAAAGTGGATCAACATTCTAGGAACCTTTAATTAGTAATTAATAATTTCCAGTTTCCCTGGGGTATAAATATGGCATCACACAAAGGTCTATTTCTTTTACTCATTCTTAAACATGGGAAAGACCAGAGAACACACTATTCAAGTAAGGCAGATGTGTGTCGACCTTCATAAATCAGGCAATGGCTACAAGAAAATGTATTTATCTATAGTCAGAGCAATCATCAAAATGTTCCAAACATCTGGAACTGTGACAAACAAGCCTGGAAGAGGACGCAAGTGTATCTTGCACTATAAGTGTATACCACACACAGTGAGAAGGATGGTAAGAGAAGTAAAAAGTTCTCCACAGCTCACTCTAAGAGAATTGAATCAAATGGTAGCATCTTGGGGTTACGAGGTCTCCCAAACTACCATCAGGCGCTATCTACATGCCAACAAGCTGTTTGGGAGACATGAATGGAGAAAGCCTTTTCTGAGTTATACTCATAAGCGTAAACGGGTGGATTTTGCAAAGTTCTACTGGGATTTTAACTGGGAATGTGTGCTTTGGTCAGATGAGACCAAAACAGAGCTTTTTGGCAACAAACACTGTAAGCATAACACCAAGGATGAGTACGCAGAAAAACACTTAATGCCCACTGTTAAGTATGGGGGAGGATCGGTGATGCTGTTGGCCTGTTTCTGCTCCAAAGGACCTGGGAACCTTGTAAGGATACATAGGACCATGAACTCTTTGAAATATCAGGACATTTTGAATCAGGATCTGGTGGCCTCTGCCCGAAAGCTGAAGATGGTTCATCACTGGGTCTTTCAGCAAGATAATGACCTTAAACATGTGGCCAAATCTACTCAAAAATGGTTCACAAGGCACAAAATCAAGCTCCTCTCAT
>BRDA01052160.1:0-11850 GCA_036984385.1 Crenuchus spilurus | reverse complement strand
ACTATCAGACACACATAATCAATACTATTAGAGACGTCTGATCTTTAGTCTGTTTATAGATAACAGTGTATCACACACTATCAGACACACATAATTCACTGCCCCCTAGTGTTCACTTGTGTCTGTTTCACATCACACATTTAAAGTGGGTGGAGCTAAACTGCTTTAGGTTGACTTCTGTGAAGGTCATAATGGACTGTTGTTCTTTGGACAATATAATATTTGAGGATTCTGTGTTCATCTACAGATGCTCTTTTATCTAAAGTCAGTTTTTCTGTTATTCAGGCCATTGTAAGTTTTGCTAACCTTGACGATCTAGAACAGAATCTGTGACTGTGTTTGTGGTAACAGGATGAAATATCAGTGTAATGCTGATGTTTGACCACACCAGGACTTGAAGACCACGCTGATGAAGTCCAGTTCCTCTTGAGGTTTCTTCAGGGTTTGGCTGGTTTAGTCATTTAAATGGCAGCAGGTTCAGAATAAAGTCATAAAGTCATGTCACTGTGACCTCCCTCAGACTTGGCCTCAGTGCTGGAACCTGTTGACCGTTCCACACGGGATGTGTAGGTAAGATCTGTCGCTTTGAGTGAGCCCAGCTGTGGTGAAGGACGGCGGGTGAATAATGTGCAGGGTAAACAGGCGGACAGGTTGATGGACAGGGCTGACAGTGGCCGTTTGTTTTGTCCTGCATGTTTCGCACTGAGTCACTCTCGCCGTCCTGCAGAAACGCCGCCCTGACCAGGCTGCTCGCATCTGAGTAAACTCAGTAAATAAACACAAACACCGGCCGCTCTCAGGCCAGGCGGGTGAGTGTGTGTCGTCGGGCTGGGTGTGTCCAGCTGTCAGCGCTGAACAACTGATGGACTCCATATAAATGCTAACATCCAGTCTCCCTCCACGCCCAGTTTATTTATTTGTTTATACATTCAACAACAACACAAATAAAACATGTCAACAAAAAAAGACCTGAAGCCATTTGTGGAAAGAGTGTGATCTTTATTGTCACCCATGGTCATAATGAAAGAGTGAGATGTTCCTGACTAGTCACTGAGAAGTAAACCAGATCTTTAGGGTCACTCATGAACATTATGGAAAGAGTGAGATGTTACTAGCAACATGTGGTTTCTATAGAAAGACTGTGCTGTATGGTTACTGATGGTCATGCGGAAAGAGTGAACATCTGCCTTTCTTCCTGAGTGACCATAAACATTTCAGTCACTCATTTTATTTATCAACCATGGTCATTACAGAAACATGGAAATGTTTGCAGCCAATCATAGTCAGTACAGAAAGAGTGAGATGCTCATTATCGATGGTTATTACAGAAAGAGTGAAATGTTTATAGTCATGTATAGTCATTACAAAAAGAGTGAGATGGATATGATCATTCATGGTCATTAGGAAAAGTGTGACCTGTTACTGTCAAATTAGGAGAATGGAGATGTTATGGTTTGTCATTGTCACTTCAGAAACCATATAGTTTCAGAAACTATATAGTTACTAAAGAAAGAGTGAACATAAACATCTCACTCTTTCTGTACTGAATAAGTGATGTTAAACATTCATCTTTCTTCTCAATACATGCAAATAAACATGACACTTTTTCTTCAATTTCCATGAGTGACCATAAAAATCTAAGTCTTTAATGTCAGTGAATGACTATAAACATCTCACTCTTTCTGTAATGACCATGAGTGACTATAAACATCTCACTCTTTCTGTAATGACGATGAGTGACTTTAGACATCTCACTCTTTCTGTAATGACTATCAGTGACTATAAACATCTCACTCTTTCTGTAAAGACCATGAGTGACTCTAAACATCTCACTCTGTAATGACCATGAGTGACTATAAACATCTCACTCTGTAATGACCATGAGTGACAATAAACATCTCACTCTTTCTGTAAAGACCATGAGTAACTCTAAACATCTCACTCTGTAATGACCATGAGTGACTATAAACACATCACTCTTTCTGTAATGACCATGAGTGACTATAAACATCTCACTCTTTCTGTAATGACCATGAGTGACTCTAAGCATCTCACTCTGTAATGACCATGAGTGTCTATAAACATCACACTCTGTAATGACGATGAGTGACTATAAACACGTCACTCTTTCTGTAATGACCATGAGTGACTCTAAACATCTCACTCTGTAATGACCATGAGTGACTATAAACACGTCACTCTTTCTGTAATGACCATGAGTAACTCTAAACATCTCACTCTGTAATGACCATGAGTGACTATAAACATCTCACTCTTTTTTTAATGACCACTATTGACTTTAGACATCTCACTCTTTCTGTAATGACCATCAGTGACTATAAACATCTCACTCTTTCTGTAATGTCCATGAATGACTATAAACATCTCACTCTTTCTGTAATAACCATGAATGACTATAAACATCTCACTTTTTCTGTAATGACCATCAGTGACTATAAACATCTCACTCTTTCTGTAATAACCATGAATGACTATAAACATCTCACTCTTTCTGTAATGACCATGGAGTAACAATGTTTTAAACTTTTTTGTTTTGTTTTCTTTGCTTATTTTATTTATTCTTAATTTTTTAAGGGAAACAAACATTGTAACTAAACTAAAGTTTGCTATTTCTATCAGTGCTAACTCTCAATTTCAATAATACAGTTATAATATAGTTTTACTTTAAAACACCAATTTTATTGGTTCCTCTCAGAGAAAGTAGTCAAATGTTTATATTTTATATCAAGCCATTGTCTGGGTTGATATTATGACAGTTGGTACTATAACTCAAAAGCTGAGCGGGAATAAAACTAGCAGGAACAAAAACAGAAAATAACCCAACAACATGACCCAAAAGGCTCAACCCATCATTGTAAAGACAATGACCCAGCAGTTGTTAGACTGTATGATTTAAAGGTGTCAGATGGTTACAATGTGAACATACAACACTGCAGTTGTTTTGATGTAGCATATTTTAAGGTGTTAAAAGATAAAGAAATATGCAAAGATTAGAGTGGGTGTGCGTGCCATTAGGTGGGAATTTACTAGAAGATCATCAGACAGACTTAGACACAACAGAGAGAGAGAGCGAGAGAATGAGAGCCCAGGGGAAAATGGTGTGGGGGAATTTCCCTGCCAGATGTTTTTGCTTTAAAAGAAATTTATAAAGCCCTTGTTTCGAAGCGCAGGAATTGACCCCATGGTCTCGCTGCCCCCCTCCCTTCTCAAAAATCCAGCTCAGGCCTTTAATCAGAGCTGCATCTGGACTGCATTGCAGGCCTGTGGACAGCTGCCTGATTGCCGCTTAGCAGAGAGCAGGCCATGATGTCACGACACATTAATAACGGCCTGAAGTCGCACCAAAGTGATGCTGTTTATCTATCAGCACAGCAGCATCGGGCTGCAGAGCTCCGCATGGCTGTATCTGCAGCTTCTGCACAGATACACCTAAACATATCTGCAAGACCATGTAATCTCATTACTAATGCTTCTTAAATTGTAATTGGATTACTTTACACACTACTTTCTGTAAAATTTAACCTCAGTCATCATTACTGTATGTCTGCGTTCCTCTATAAAGCACAGATAAACCTGGGGAGCACTTCATCTTAGTGGACCTTCATAGATGATTAATAAACTCTCAACAAGCTGTCAGTAATAATCAACATCATATCACAAATGGCAGCAGTGGAACCCTCACCAGGGCTATAATTCTAGACTTATACTTAATCTCAACCAAAAATTTAATCCTAACCCTTACACTGATTCTAGTTCTAGCCTTAATCTCAACCCAAAATCAAATTTTAATCCTCACCAGACCCTAATCCCAACCTTAATCTGAAACCAAAACCTAATCTTAACCCTCATCCAAATCCCAATCATTTTATCTCAACCTAGATCTTATTTCTAAGCATAATCTCAACCCAAAACCAAACCCAAATTCTAAATTTCTTAACCCTAAAGCTAAACTTAATTTCAACCCAAAACCTAATCCTAACCTTAATCTCAGAACAAAACCAAAGTATAACCATCACCCTAGTCATAATCCTAATCCTTATCTTAATCTCAACCCAAAACTTAACCCTAACCTTAATCTCAGAACAAAACCAAAGTATAACCCTCACCCTAGCCATAATCCTAATCCTTACCTTAATCTCAATCCAAAACCTAATCCTAACCCTCATCCAAATCCCAATCATTTTCCTAAACTTAATCTCAACCCAAAACCAAACACTAATTCTAAATTTCATCTTAACCCTAAAGCTAAACTTAATCTCAACACAAAACCTAATCCTAACCTTAATCTCTGAGCAAAGCCAAAGTATAACCCTCACCCTAGCCATAATCCTAATCCTTACCTTAATCTCAAGACAAAATCTAATTCTAATCTTAATCCCAACCCAAAACTTAATCCTAACCCTCATTTTCACCTCAACTGAAAACTTAATCCTAACCTTCACCCTGGATGTAATTCTTCATCCTAACCTTAATCTCAACCCTAAAAATCAGGTAGTTTATCTTAAAGGTTCTACACTGACTTTTCCTGCAGAAAGGAGTAGATTAGTATTTTTAAGTGAACTTTAAAAATGTAATAATCTGGACAGGATGAGTGGCATCAATACAACTTCTAATACATTGCAACCCAATTTGATACTGTTAAGTTCTACAACTAAAGATACTAATAGAGAACCTTCAGGAACACCACCCCAGTGACAGGAAATACTGAGCCAGTGACTGCCTTAGTCCTTACCACAACTGAACCTAGTATCTCTGAAATAGTCATTTTACATGAGAAGTAAAAACAGCTTTTAGCGGAAGTCAGTGAAATATTTTTTAAGCATTTCTGTTAGTCTATTCACACTGTGAAAAGTTCATCTGGCATTTTGAAACTCTACAAAAGCTGAAACACAACAAGGTTCTGACAGAAAAGATATGGTGAATGTTTTTACTAAAAATGGCCACTGAATGTAGCTGTGAAATGGCATTGACTCCATCACCGCAGATGGCATCTTGCATTTATAAGCTCCAGAGATTTTGTTCCCAGAGGTTTAAAGTCAGCCGCCCAGAACTCAGTGACTCCACAGCAGTTGGTCACCTGGTCCTCACTGTCTGATCACTCAAACATCTAAGAACATTGAGAAGTCAATCCCTGCCCCAGTCACTGACCCAACCTGCATGATTAATCCTCTCAGTGGAATCGGTCATAATTCAGTGGTTTTGGACAATAGAGAGAGAACAGGATGGACCCAGTGTCCTCTCGGTTCCTCCAGCATGTCCTCAGCTTTGGAACACTGCCATGTTTGTCCCGCATCACCACGGCCTGCTGGCGTAGCCCAAATATCTTCCCCCAAAGCATTGTATCACCATTAAAAAATAAAGCCCTGTTCAGTCTCTAATCCCGGGACTTTATAAGGATCATGTCACATCTAATGATCAGGGGTGCGTTTCCCAAAAGTGATTGAACTTAGCAATTTACGAACAACTTTAGGAACAACGTAACTTTAAGAACGCGATTTTTCCGACTGTTTCCGAAAAGCCTTCTTATCTTCCAAACTTACGAACAAGTCCCTAAGTAGCACTTAGATGACGCCGCCCTCGGGTCTGCGTCAAATAGGCTCGGCCAGTCGAAAACTGAACCACTGATTTACATACATTTCTTCATTATTAAGCCACAAACGTATCGTTATGTAAACAATAATTATAAAACCAAACATTAAAAAAGTATTTACACAACATACATGCAAAAAAATAAAACATCTCACTTGCAGTTGCTGTCCATCGCATGCCAAGCCTACCTATAAATAGGCTTGTATGTGTCCATGATTAATCCGTGAATTTGATTGGTTAAGAGTTGACAAGCTTAGTAGGCCAATGAGTAACCATTGTTTGGGACACAATATATTAATTTACTACTACGACTGTTACACTGGAAATAAATGCATTTATGTCATTTATATGTGTTTATCAATAAATAATATATTATACTTTAAGCAATCTTAGATTTTTTATTTCAGGAAAACAATCATTTCAACTTAATATGTACATGTATGTGCAGTACTGAACTAAGGACGCTGGCTCTAATTTACGTGACGCAGTTACGCTTTCAAAAGAAAATTTAAATGTTCATGAATTCTTGTTTGTATATACACGCGTGTGCTGAGTGTTTTTCAAAGGATGATCAGAGGCCTCTTTTGTTTTTCAGACAGAACTGCACGTGAACTTCAAATTAAGAACAACTTGTTGAGTTACGAGAGGGTCAGACCACTCGTAGATTTACAAACGAGTTTAAGTATGACGTGGGTTACGAATGCTTTCAGGAAACACTCGTAAATTTAAGAATGTTCATAAGTATGAGGTTACGAAGTACTTAGCGTTAAGAATGTTTTGGGAAATGCTCCTTAGGTCTGTAAAGCAGGGGTGTCCACTATTCCAGCCAAGCAGAACACGTGACCAACTGTTTGAGGAGAAGGCTGGTGGATTTGTTTAAATTAGACATCAGGACGTCCGCTGTATTGTAGTTCTAACCTCACCAACCTTTTAGAAGCCCAGCAGTTGTTCAAGGTCATCGTCATGTCTGAGATTTCATTTATCCCATTTTTAAAAAGATTTTCACTCTAATGTAACACCAATGTTGAATTGCCAATCAAACCATACATTCAATAGGACTCCCTCTGTCACTTGCAGTGCCCCTAACTCTAGGAGGGTGAAGACTCGCAGAGGCCTCCTCCAATGTGTGTGAAGTCAGCCACCACCTCATTTCTAACTGGTGTTGATACATCGTTGCTGGGCTGCCAACATGCTGGGAGGAAAGCGCAGAATTCCCAGTTCTGATACATCCGCTAACAGACACCTGAGGCAGCAGACTTTACTTAGTAGTGATGGGGATAGAGTGCCATCTACCCACCCTGAAAGAACAGCCAGGTTTGCTCTCTCAGACTCGACTGCTGATGAAAACAGCACTTTGCCCGGGATTAAAACTCTCTCTGACCTTAGTCTGCTAAGCTTCAGAGCTTGCTGAGATTTCATTTTGACTCCTAAACAAGCAAGAACTTTATAACGTATCACAACTGTCTACAGTCAGATTGAAAGTGAACACATTGATCAATGCTCATGTTGATGTCTGCATTTAACCTATCTGTGCATTTTTGACACCTGGGGAGCAGTTAGGGGTTTGGTGCCTTGCTCAAGGGCAATTCAGCTGTGTCCTGGCTGTTCAGGTGAACTTCCTGTCATGCACAAGGTTGTGTAACCTCAAACCCATGGCTACCCCAGAAAACAGTCTCTCCACTAGCCATTGTATCTTCAAATACAGGCAGTCGTGGCCTGGTGGTTAGGGATCTGCTCTTGTGACCGGAATGTCGCTGGTTCAATCCCCAGACAGGTGATGACTAAAGTACCCTTGAGCAAGGCACCTAACCCAGAATTGCTCCCCAGGCACATGTGCTCACAGCCTAGTTTGTATCTAAAAAATAAACAATGTTCCAATTTACAGTCTGACCATATTTACGTTATTGTGATATTCCTGTGAGAATCACAAACTAACAAGGCTTGTTTTTTATGAACATTTATTTCAGCCCTTTGTGGAAAACATTGGACACTACTGTCAAGGTGAACATGTTCATAAATGACGTCAAAGATCCATGAAACAGCATGAACAGCCAACAGCTCCTTCATTTCTATTTCAGGTACGTAAGTCCAGAGTTTTCATGGTAAAAACGGAAAATGATTAAAAACAGTGTAAACAGTGTGTTGTTGTGTTGTTTTGGTGGGCTTTAGAAGCATCCACTCACAAGAACAAGGCTAATTTTTACTATATTGTGTTGAGTTTTGGTAAATAAAGTGCTGTAGGCTGAATGAGTGGAGCTAAACTGCTGTAATTGGACAGCAATATGGCTTAGTGGTTAGGTCTTGGGTTTGAGTCCCCATGGAGTTCCATGTTCTCCCAGTGTCTGCGTGGGTTTCATCCAGGGACTCTGGCTTCCTCCCACAGTCCAAAAACATTCAGATCAGATGAACTGGCTACTCTAAAATTACCCTGGTGTGTGTATGTATGTGTATGATACCCCTAGTGCTCGATGCAGTCCTCCAGGTGGACGGTTGCATCTGGTTGAGAGTACGCTGTGTGTGACTGTCTGCCGCTTCTTGTGTGTGGTGAGTGTATCGATTGTAAAACGTCCTTGGGTATCAAGAAACGTGCTATATAAGTGTAATGTTATATAATAATAATAATAATAATAATAATAATAAGTTAATGGGTGGGGTTTACTGTACGCTGAATTGATGGAGGTGAACTGCTGTAGACTGAATTGATGGAGGTGAACTGCTGTAGGCTAAATGGGTGGAGCTAAACTGCTATAGGCTGAAAATGTTGACATATATAAGTTGTGTTTGTGACATTACAAAAGCAATGAATTCAAAACAACTGTTTATAGATGAACTGTATGGACTGGAGATTGAAGGGTAGTTTTAAACATGTGCTCTTTAAAGGTTCTCCAGTAGTTCTATGCTTTGAAGACTTTAAATAAATATCATGAACCTTTCACAGAAATGTTAGAGATTAGAGTTCTAAAATGTAAGAAAGATGAGATTTCATGAACAGCCAAAGCTTTAGAGCCGACCCCAGTCTGAACACAAGCATCTGGGACGGGTTTTTATCCCGTTACTGTGGACGACTGTGAATATTGAAACCAGCAGGAGCTCTTCTGCTGGGCGCTCGGAGAGTTTGAGACCATGATTTATTGAAGAGGGAGTGAAAACTTTAATAAATAAAGCCAGAGAGAGCTTTACAGGAGTGGAGATGGACGATGGTCACTGGAGATTGGGGACAGGAAATATGTGGGTGGTCCTGACGGCCATTTTCCTGTTTCATTCAAAGTTGCCTTAATGATATTACAGCAATACTTCAACTAAAATTAGTCCAAATTCAGGTCATCAGCCAAGAAATGTTTACCGCCCCAAAAGACCTTCTTTACATTTACACTGGAGCTACAAGTCTAATGTAGCTAAAAAGTAATGGAAGCTACAACTATTTATATTATCCTAACTGCGTTCCTAAATCCTCAAATGCCAGCCATACACTATGTTGACAGTCATCTCTAATAGTATTGATTATATGCATTCTGATGATATGCATCCTACAACAATTTTGAGAGTAAAAACCTAAAATGTTTCATGATCCGCAGTAAATTATAAGCATATGTTATTTTACTACAACTCATAAGACACATTTTCCATTTATTTAAAGGTTTATTTTACAAAAACAACAAACTCTGTGTTTATTTGATGTGCGTTCTGTATAAAAATGGAGACAGAACACATTAAACTATACAGTTTGGTTTTAGTGGAAGTTTAGGGACAAACATGTTATGGCTGATTGAAGAAATTGGTGCGATAACAGACATCAACAGTCGTGTTGAACGTTGTGTAAATTCTGGACATGTGTGTAAAATTACAGCATAAACACACTCTTCTGAACAAGCGATCAACCTCATAGACCCACAGAGACATCAAAGCAGATGTTTTTTTCCGAGCTTTTCCAGAAAAAAGCCCGTTTGAATCACAAATTTTATGTCTCTGAGCGAAAGCAAAGCATTCCATTAACATCTGGTTCAGATACTGCAATGTCTTTAGGCTTTAAGCTGCCATCCAGTTTTTCTGTCTGTGTTCAGTCTTCCGTCTCTGCTTAACACACTACGTTTGATCCGAGAGTACTGAAGCGAGCCTAGACGCTGATCCAGAAATGATCAGAAAAAGTCCTGATCCAAGTTAAATCGCTCATTTAAACAAACTGTGATACAGCACCTGTTTGAACTCTGAAATATGTAAATATGGCATTTATTTATCAATATTCAATATCTGCCATCCATCACAGGCCAAAATGACCACTTGCCATGCCATACAGCTTCTATACATGCCCAAAGTTACTCCATGGTAGCTTCTGATGGCCTTCGGTGGCCAAGTGAAACATATATTGACTCATGGACTTGAACAAATCAGTGAATTTTAAACCTGAATTATAAATGACAACATCCATCCATCTTTCAACCATCATCTTACACTTATCTGTATCCATATTCTGGGGTAACAACCTAAGCAAAGTGGACCAGACATCCCTCTCCCCAGTCACCTCTTCTAGCTCATATGGAAGGATTCCAAGGCATTCTCAGACCAGCTGAGAGATATAATCTGTCCAGCATGTCCTACGTCTTCCCCGTGGTGTCCTCCCAACTTGACATGCCCAGAACACTTCACCCAGGAGACATCCAAGATGCATCCTAACCAGGTGCCCGAATCACCTCAACTTTCTCTCCTGGATTCTTTCCTGGATGTCTGAACTCTTCACCCAATCTCTAAGGGCGAGCTTGGACACCCTACAGGGAAAGATCATTTCAGCCTTTTGTATTGGTTATCTCATTTTTTTGGTCGCTACCTAAAACTCATGCCCAGGTGAGGGTTGGAAGGTAGAATGACCGTTAAACAGAGAGCTTAGCCTCCTGCTTCAACTCTCTTTTCACCATCACTGTGGATGCTGAACGGATGCGCCTGTCAATGTCCTGCACCCTATTACCCTCACTCATGAACAAGACATTGAGATGCTAAAAACTCCTTCACCCTTTTCTGGTTGAGTACCATGGTTTCAGGTTTGGGGGTGTTGATTCCCAGCCACTTTGCACTCAGCTGCAAACTGGTCCAGTGAGAGCTGGAGGTCCTGGTTTGATGAAGCCAGCAGGACCACATTATCTGCAAAAAGCACCTAACTCGGCACCTTTCACCACTTGGCTACTGTGAGCAATTCTGTCCATAAAAATTATGAACAGAATCAGTGACAAAAGGCAGCCCTCATCGAGTCCAACTTTAACTGGAACCAGTCTGACTAACTGCTGGCAATGTGGACCTAGCTCCTGCTTTGTTTGTATAGGGACTGGATAGCCCTTAGCAAAGAGCACAGTACCCCATACTCATAGAGCACCCTCACAGGATACCAAGAGGGACACGGTTGAATGCCTTTTGTACATCCAAAAAAAATGTGGATTGGTTGAGCAAACTCCCATGCACCCTCGAGGACCAAGGGTAAAAAGCTGGTCCAGTCTTCCATGACTAGGACAGAACCCACATTGCTCCTCCTGAATCTGAGAGTCAACCAACACTTTCTTAAAAATGGGGACCACCACACCCATCTGCCAATCCAGGGGCACTACCCATGATGTTCACAAAATGTTGCAAAGATGTGTCAACCAAGACAGCCCTGCAGAATCTTGAGAAACCTCAAGATCTCATCCACCCCTAGAGCCATGCCACCAAGGAGTTCTCTGACTACCTTGGCCACCTCAACCTGAGTGATGGGCGAGTCCCCCCAAGATCCCCAGAGTCTGTTTCTTCACTTCAAGACGTGTCGATGGGATTGTGAAGGTCCTCAACGTATTCCTTTCAATGGCCAATGCTGTCACCAGTCAAGGTCAACAACTCCCCACCACCACTGTAAACACTGTGCCGCCTGACCATTTTGCAGAATTTTCAAGAAGCCATCTGATAGTTGATTTCCAAGGCTTCACCAAGATCCTCCTACATTTGTGTTTTTGAAGTTGCCGAAATTGCATCCCGCTTGGCCCTTCGGTATTCATCATGGAGGGATGAATGGATAGATGTTTCAGTGATTCACTGACTTAATTTACTCAGTGATTCATTAACTTGATTGAATCTAGGCCCTGAGTGGTTCAGCAGGCTACCAGAGGATCGCGAGTTCAAATCCCTGTCTTGCTGAAGTGATTAGCTGACTTGTATGACTCAGTGATATCTTGACTTAAATGATTCAGTGATTCACAGACTAGATGACTTAGTGATTTACTG
>BRDA01052142.1:0-20393 GCA_036984385.1 Crenuchus spilurus | reverse complement strand
GGAGGGGGAGGCTTCAGGGGCTTCAGGGATTTCAGGGAGTTTTAGGAGGGAGACTTTGAAAATTCCTCAGAATGTCTCCGTTGTTTAAGTGTTAATAGTCTTTTTTTATTGACCAGAAATGACAAAAAATACCTTTTTTGCCTTCTCCTATAAACTTCTCATTTTGATAGTGACGGTACACAATTCTAAGCTCAGAAAAAGTTTAAGTAAAGGGCTATCATCAGCTGTAGCTTTGTGAAATGGCACTTATATTTTTCAGCGAAATATATGGGAATTATAGCTTTCATGCCACCAGCTTTTCAGGTGATTGCCAACTCACAGTTGTAGTGCTTTTCTATTTGTCTGTGGCTAGAAAAAATCTGACTGGCAGAGTGAGCATACAATTTATATTGTGAGTCAGTTCTGGCCAAAATGCAGAGTGAATATGAATTAAACTAAAAGTAGAAGCTTCTGCCAAATTTCATCACATCATGAATTCAGACTGAAGCTCAACCACAGCGCGCTGTTGTGCATCTGGCTGTATCACTAATAGATTATGTCACTGTGAACTCCGCAGAGGTTTTGTTTGTTTGTTGCTTTTAGGATACAGCACTTGGATTGAGGTGAAGCGGCAGGGGATGCGAGAGCTGCTGTGTTGGTAGCTCTGTGGGAACGGCACTGAGGCTTTTATAGCGGGAGGTCAGACTCAATCTGAGCACTCAGCCTGCTCTCAATGTGACATTAGGCCGGCTCCCCCAGGCGCGCTGCTGCTAATGGTTTGTGATGCGGCGAAAGGCGGATTCAGTGCAAGCCGCTGGAGGAGAGCCGGAGCAGCCGGCGGAGTGCTAAAGCAGCAGTTTAAAAACTGAAATGGAGAAGGCTGCCCCAGGACTGCTGTCTGCTACTGATGATACTGAGGAGCAGTGAGAGGGGAGGGGTGGTAATGGTACCCAGTGGCTCTCCTGTGACTGTGAGCGCTATCAGTGTGTAGGCTAGGGAAACACACGCTCTACAGCACTGAATCTTCCCTTCATTAGCTGTTGCTTTCATCATGGAACACTGCATATTGGCTGGTCAAAAGTGTGGGAACACAGCTTTTCAAAACACGTTTTGTTTTGTCAGATTGCAATAACTTATCTCTTATTACATTAAATGCTAATCAGATTAAAGCAATGTGTTATTAGCAATTAATTAAGCTTTTCTGGGTCATGTACTTTCTTCAGGAATATCTGGGAAAACTGACCATATGAAGTGCAAGTCACTGATTTTGTTGCCACTTTCTACAGTCATATACCAATGTTTTTACATCCCTGGTCAAATTACTTGTGATCTCCATCAAGCCTCTACATGTTTTTGTGCACAGTTACTGTTTATTTGCTACATTTAACAAATTGCGGAATAGAGCATAAAATGTGACCTGTTCATACGTTAAATATTAAACCACATTAAATATTTTACATTTTCTTTGTCTTTAATTGATTAAATTTAGGAAATCAACAAAAATATGTAGTTTAACCAGGAGTGTCCAAACCTTTGCATACCACTGTATACTAGTGCATCTAAGAAAATTTGAATATCATATGAAATTAATTTGTGTTCATTTTTGTGTTCAATTCTAAAAAGGCAAACTAGTATATTTTTTTCATGACATGTGAAGTGACACGTTTCAAGCCTTTTTCTGTTTCAATGTTGACAGTATTTGAATAGTCATTTACCTGAACTCAAAATGAAATATTCTAATATTGTGAGATTTTGGATTTCTGATTTTCATGAGCTAAAAGCCAAACTGATAAACAGTAAAACAACAAAGACTGGAAATGTCACTCTATGTCAAGGGTGTCCAAATCCAGTCCTGGAGGGCCGGATTCCTGCAGAGTTTGGTGATTTCTCTGCTCTGACACTACAACTAAACCTGCTCATTACCT
The DNA here is from genome assembly GCA_036984385.1 of Crenuchus spilurus. Classification (NCBI taxonomy): domain Eukaryota; kingdom Metazoa; phylum Chordata; class Actinopteri; order Characiformes; family Crenuchidae; genus Crenuchus; species Crenuchus spilurus. The sequence continues at coordinate 18,489 of BRDA01052142.1, read as the reverse complement.
GCTGAGCTGAATCAGGTGTGTTTGATCAGGAAGATCACCAAACTCTGCAGGAATCCGGCCCTCCAGGACTGGATTTGGACACCCCTGCTCTGTGTGATGACTATAAAATATGACAATTTACCTTTTTGAATTAAATTACAACAATGAACTTTTTCATGATTTTCTCGTTTTTAAAGTGACACTGTATGTGTGTCATTTTGTTTTCCTCAAAAGATAAGTTAGTCATTAATCATAAACCGTCTGCAAAAACATCTGACAGTGTATGTAACTTAGTGGAGTGAATGTTTGATGTAGAATGATGTGAAACGTGCGGAGGGATCAGCACTTTGGTGTGCTTGGAATACACTTTATTTAGAACCATGGCTAAATATCTATGGGGTCTAGTTTTGGCTCCCCTCTGACACCCCTCAAACCGAGCCCCATATCCAAACCCTCAGTTAAAAATGTCAGCCCCAATGGTAATTGTCTCCAAAATGGCAGACGCAATCAGCTCGGTTCCTAACGTGTGAGCATGAAAACACAAACATGCTGATTGATGCGGCTGCCGCTCCCTGCTGTAATGGCTTTGATCTTTTCCTCCGCTGAAAGGTCGCAGGGATGGAAGAACCAGACGCCGCTCGCTCGTCCTTACTCCCCTCCTCATTCTCCTCGCTTCTCCTCGCTTGTCCTCGTTCTCCTCCTTGTGGGTTCCACCCTGCTGTCCCCCGTGCTGTAGGAAAAGCGCTTCTCGTTACGCCTTATGTGCCTGGCTTGATGGATTCATTCATTTGGGTTTCTGACATTGCAAAACGAGGCTGAAGTAGGATTTTATCCCTGCCATCCATTTCACTGAATTATTAATGAAGCCATTTGCAAAGCTGAAAGTTCCTAACCTTTTCTTCATTATATGCTTCATGACTAAAAAGTTGTAGCCCACCTTTCTTTGGAGTAAAAATGAGCACTATCCAAGTTTGAATTACTTTGTAATTATAGCCATCGCCTGCGTTGAAAATCACACGAAGCACTCTGCATAATTCAGCAGATGTTTGAGACCACCTTTCTACTTTAATTCCTGGCTGTGGTTTGGAAGCAGAACTTGAACTGCGCTGTGCTCTTCCATACTTCCTTGTCTTTCTGTCTGTTCTCTGTGTGTTATTTAGTTCTCACAGTTGATGACATCTAATGACATGTAATTCTCTTGCGTGAAGTTGGAAGTGGAAAGACAACTGACACCTGGTTCAAGCAGAAGATTTATAAACCCTTTGATTATTCTATTATCCATTTGTCACTTGTGTCAGCTCTTCCACTAAGAGCACTTGTTGCTTTATTCATGTGGTAATTACAGTTATTGACCAGGCCAGGAAATCTGCTGTTGACCTCACAATTGATGAACCACCTTCTGCTGAGCGACAGAAGTTTATCACTCTTCTTAATCGCTTCATCAAAGTCATTCATTTGAAAATCTGTCCCTTCTGATGTACAGCCACATGTCGCTTTTACTGCTGATTCTGTGTATTCAGTGATTTAGACTTGTTTCATATCTTGAAGTTGAACTATTCAAGAGCAGCAGACAAATCAGTAAGATACACTAAGTATGAATAATTCTTTGCTTATCACAGCATAATTGAGGCACTTAAATGAGTACAATTGAGTACACTGCACTGTACTTTGAATTCTGCCATAGCTAGTGAATGATTATAAAAGCTTCTATCTCTTTTGGAAGCCTTAGAATGTCTTCACTTTGGATCATTTTGTGCTCCTTCCTTTTGTGAGGCTAGTATATTTTTCAGTATAGTTTCTAAAGAAAATGCGAGTGCACTGTTACGCTGAATACACTTTGCAGCTAATTTTCCACCTTTTATTTTCCCTGTCCCAACCCAAGGAGCTCAGATATTCAGTATAATAAGAGCTTCAAACAGCCTCAGCTGGAACATGGTGCTGTAAAAGGCGAGTGGCCCATAAGGGTTAATTGAAGGTCATTTCGAGTACTTGGATCAATTGTGCTCCATTTGGAATCACAAGTGTCTCCAAGCATCATCTGATTAGGCGAATCCATCACACTGCAGGCACTTGACAAGCGACAGAGGAACGCTGCGGCACACAGACAGGTCTTTGATGGGGAACCAGAATTATTTTACAAACCCATATATATTTGTGTGTGTGTGTGTGTGTGTGTACGGCTTGTTATGTGATGTGGAGCTGGAGGTTTAATGTGAGTTGAGTGGCTATTTTTGAGAGAAAGGAGAATGAGGATCAATGAACCGCTATTCTCCATAACCAGCTAAATAAAAAGTTTAGGGATAAACAGCAAAATGTTTCTACACTGTGTTGCCATTAAAATTGCAACAGTGAGAGATAGACATCGTATTTCTCCAAATCTTGTGTGAATATGTGGGTCATGAGACACATGAATCAGTGTATAGAGGCATCACATCAAAAGGCTGATGGAGGCATGTGTTAGCAGCACCGTACAGCACCAGGCGTAATGGTTTGAGGATATTCCTTTCTGATTGCCAGCACTTTGACCAGCCAGCAATACATCACAGAGGTGTTATCGATCCAGTGTGCTAAATAAATATTACTTTGATATTATATGTGTTGCAATTGTAATGGCCAGTGGTGAAAAAATTTGCATGCTTTGTTTACCAGTTTGCAAAATCAATGAGTTGATATGATATTAAAGACTTACCAGGTTTATTTAAAGAAAAATAATATCACACATCAGGGTCAGCGCCAGGCTTTGTAACCAGGTGTCAGGTTTTGGTTTCTGATGATGTTAAATGCCTTTTTATTGTGATAGTATTGTGCATTATAATAGTATTGTCTGTGTCATATCACCCACCCGTTTTCACAATTTCTTCACGGCAGTATAGTCGCTGTTTGAAAAGTTAGAAGGGGTAAAAATCATATCTCAAAAGAAGCCAAGGTGTACCCAGACTTTTGATGGCCCGTGTAAATCCGTAGAATATATATATAACCCATAACCAAAACATGATGACCAATAGCTAATATACATGCATACATACACACACATTATACTTATATAGCGCCTTTCTAGACACCCAAGGACGCTTTACAATCAACACACTTCATACACACACACTCCGGTGAGAAGCGGCAGCCAGTTGCGCACAGCGTACTCTCAACCGGAAGCGACCGTCCACCTGGAGGACTGCATCGAGCACTAGGGGGATCACCCAGGACAGAGTGCCAACCATATCTGGGCAAACATACATACATTTATTCATACACACCAGGGTAATTTTTAGAGTATCCAATCCACCTGACCATGTTTTTGGACTGTGGGAGGAAACCGGAGTCCCCGGAGGAAACCCACGAGGACACGGGGAGAACATGGAAACTCCGCTCAGATGCGGACTCGAACCCAAGACCTCAGCGCTGAGAGGCGAACGTGCTAACCACTAAGCCACTGTTTGACATTCTGTCAAAACACATCCATCCAGCTGATTCATGGGCTCTACAACACCTGTGAAGGAACCTTGTGGTATCTAGCATCATGATGTTAGCAGCAGATTCTTCAAGTCCTGTGAGAAGTGAGATAAGTGTCACTGTGGACTGGCCATGTTCCAGCACATCCTACAGATGCTCAGTCTGATTGAGATCTGGGGAAGGCCATTGCAAGTAGGAGCCCACCACTGCTACCTGAGAGTACCCAATAAGCCTCGCTGTCCTCTGCCTCTAACGATCTGGCCCTCGTCAGAGTTGCTCACGTCGTCAAGCCTGCTCGTTTATTTCCGACGTGTCAACTGAGAACCGACTGTTCACTTACCATCTAATAAATTCCAGACCTTGCTATTGTTACAAGATACTCATTATTATTTACCTCATCTCTTTTGGCTCATCGCTGTGAGTTTAAGCTAGTAGTGGGTGATGGAATCTCTGTACTCTGATATGTGCGGTTTTCTTATTTTAGAACATGGACAGAATCTGTGTGTTCTACCCAGAAACAGTCACCTGGTACCCAAATGTGCCATTCTGTTCCAGTGGTGGGCTTCCCTAACCATGGAGGTGTCGCGGCATAGTCCCACTCCTAATCCCAACCTCCATAATTCTCAACTTTCTACCCCTGAACCGCATGCAGAGATTGATAAAAGGAAAAATAAGAAGAAAGAATAAATAAGAGCAAGTGTAAAAGGGGAGAGAGAACACTTCACGCTGGCTGGCTGTTGGCACAGTCCTCTCCACACCGAGTGAGTGGGAGAGAGCAGCATTTGGATGGAGTGTGTCACTCTCTCTCCCCCTCAGTCTCTGTGATTTATTCACTGCAATAAGTGATGCAGAGACAGGCTAACAGGCCAGCAGACAGCAGGGCATTAGCATAATGTGTGCTGTAAAGGGGTTGCTAGAGCATCCGGGGTGTCTCTAAAAGATATATGGCACATTTAGATTAGCTCTGCCTGCAGATATCACTCCTCATTGTGATTAATGCAGTATTGTCATCTCGCACACTCGTGAACTGAATGTATGAAAAAGCTAATTGGCTGCTCTATGTGTTGTGTTTATGCCCAAAGTAACCCCTGGGCTTGTGTTTTTCACAACTTATTTCTGGCCTCTTTTACAGAAAAGCACAAATAAAAAAGACAAAAGCATGCCCAAAGAGGTGCAACATTGGCTTGTTCACCTAGCCAAGACGATCCTTCTGCTGAGGATGATTTTTACCTGAATGCCTGTTGTGGTAAAAAAATAAAGCAGCGACTGAGGATTTGTAAGTTGTTTCTGAATACTGAAGGCCTGCCCTGTATTCTGCTCTGCAGGGATGCCAGTGAGGAGCTGAGAATAAAGAAGACTGTTGATGCCTGGATCAGCACACTGAGCAAGGAGACACAGGTGAAGCTTCGCTCAAATACATCTCCAGTACAGCCTATTAATCATTTAATGCCTCACATACACAGAAAATCCAAATGCCTCCAGAAAGAGCATCTGATGATTTGAATTATGGCAGACCCGTTAATTATTTTTACAATGCAATAAAATTAATTGAAATTAGCACAAAGTTGTTTGACACACTTAAAACTGCTGCTAATTAAATTGATCTGTGCATGTCATTTATTTATTTTTGCACTCCGAACCACTGTTTTTGTGTTTTATCTGTATAAACATGGCTTGTGTGTGATTGTAAGGGTGGGGATGAATTTTCTATGGTACTTACACTTTGTCATTCTCTACACTCTTGGCCTCCTAAAGCTAATTTACATAGTGTTGCATTTCAGGCCTGCAACACATTCTAAGTACATTAAAGCATTAACCGCATTGTAATATTGTCATTCCTTAAAAGATGTTTTAACATCCAGGATAAAAAGTGATGGAGTGATTCATCGATGATGTTATGCACGGTATAGGTAGAAATATGCAAATCCCTTCCAACTGGAACATTGTTTGCAAAAGGAACATTGTTTTTTAGGAACATTTCAATATTTTTTTTCATGCATTTGTTGGCAAAGTGCCCATCTTGTCTTTTTTGTACTAAATCAATATTACAGTCACCTGTTGACATCTCCTGTTTGATTGCAGATCTGAAATGCAAGAATGGGTGTATATTAGCAAATGAAATGAAGCTGACCAGACAAAACATGAAATATCTTTCATACTGTCTGCAAAGAAACACTTGGGTTCTTTCTTCTTGCTAGGATTGTATGTAGCGGGACCCCCAAGTGGCTCAGCGGGCTAAGATGCTGACACTATGTCCAGAGAATTGCGAGTTTGAATCCCGGTTTTATGGTTTTATGCTGTTTGCCATCAACAGCCGGGGCCCAAGAGAGCAAAAATTGGCAGTGCTCTCTCTGGGCGGGTAGATGGCGCTCTCACTCTCCCAATCACTCACATTGCAATGTCCGCTGGCTCAGGCGTCTACTGATTGGTCCATTCGAAACTAGAGGCCCTGCACTTTCCTCCGAGCGCGTTGATTCCACTGGGACAATGTATCAAGTGGTAGTTTGAAAAGAGGCGGTGACTGTATAGCACACAACGGAGGAGGCGTGTGCATGTCTTCACCCTCCTAGAGTCAGGGACAGTGCAAAGTGATGGGGAGAGCCACTAATGGGTTGGGTTAACAGATAGATAGATAGATAGATAGATAGATACTTTATTGATCCCTTGCAGGAAATTCAGGAAAAATTGGTGATCATATTGGGAAAGGGAGAAAATTGGCAAAAATGTAATAAATAAATGAATGTAGCAGACATTGTTTATATTACTCTACCGCTCCAAAGGTTTGACTAAGATAAAATCCACAAATACTGCTGTTCCAGATACTCAATCTTCTATGAACGGTGGGTGAGGTAGGACATTGCTGTCTCACAGGTTGTTTAAAGTTACCTCATGGGCTTTAAGTGTAGCTGTTTGGTCCCCTCCTAAAGTTTAGCACATATTTAGTGCAATACATCATGGGGCATATGAATATCATGGATATTTGAGAATAAGAGATATTAATCAATCAATAACCTCAGTAAACGTGCTTTAAACTACATATAATATATACATACATATACATATAATACAACCTCAAAGCACATATCTGTGATATTCCTACATAGAGGACTGATTATCTGGTGCAGCAGCGTTTGTGAGTTTTATCATTGTGTCAAAATGGCTAAAAAACGTAATTATCTACTGAAGTAATTACTTTTTTATAAAAAGCTTTTGTGCAGTTGAGTACCGGTACGTACATATTAAACACTATTTACTGACTTGTGAAATGAGGTACCACTGTCTTTTCTGCTGGTATGCTAGGTTGGGTTAGTACAGGCAGAGTCTGCTGGACAGTCAGGAAGTCTGGACAGAGGCAGTGGGGCAGCATCACAGCGAGGCCGAGGTAGCAAGAGCACAGCTGGAGCTGTGAAGGAGACCAGAAAAATCAGAATACAGGGGAAAGCAGCCACTCCAGCAATAGAAAGAAGAAAACCCTCTCAGTCCATTAGAACACAAGCAGTGATCACACAAGTGCCCAACGAACATCCCAGCTCCTTTCTCAGAAACAGATCAGAGCAGCAGCCACAGGCGGTGAGTATGTTTTCATTATCACTCTCAGTGCAATAGCCACACAGTACATCACAAGCATTCAACTTGATGCATTATCACCTGATTTCATTAATGAGCTCTCCTCACTAACAAAGAAGGGAGTCTAATTAGTGAAATCATGTGTAGTGGTGCTTGATTGGAACAAATACCAGTAGACACTGCAGCTCTTGCTGGTGCATATTGCTCAGGCACTGTGTCATAATGCATTCAACAGTCTGTCATTAAAGCACACTGGTCCCAATGGGAATTGTGTAAAATTATAGGTTAATAGTGTATGAAAGCAGCTGGAAGGGGTCATTTTAGCTTTTTTTCTTGTAATAACAACATATCATTAAAATTTTTGAATGATTTAGCTTTTGTGAGCCTTTTTTGTTGCATTTTGCTCCTACGTATGAGCTTTACTTATCAACACATCCAGACAGGAACACAGAGGCTAAGCTAAGCATCACCGTGTAATCTGCCCATCTGGATGCAAACACAATACCTCGGGACCCTGCACTGTCTCTGCTGTGCTTTAACTAAATGAGGTGTTCTCAGCGCCCATATGTTGCCTCCCACATCGATTTTGCTATAAATAAGAATGAGGAGACAAGAGGCAGTGCTGCTTATCTGTGTTTGGCCTGTGCCTGCTCCACACTAATGGCTGCACATGTTTCCTGGTGTTGGTATAAAATGCATCCAGCCTAGCAACATCTCCAGTGGTGGACTGAGTAGTTGCCATGTAAGGTCTTTTTATTGCCCGATGAAAAGTGCTGTCATGATTGCTGACAACCAGGCAAAACAACTAGCTACATAACAATGGGAAGCAGAGAGCAATTTGGATGTTGACACTAAGGGCTTGACATAACATGATTGTGTGTGTGTGTGTGTGTGTGTGTTGGTTGGTTCCTGGTTTTGCTCCCCTTGTAAAACTGAGTATCCAAAAGCACATTCGTTGTGTTCTTTGTGTTAAAATGTCTATGCACGGTTGATTGCATGTTTTTCCTTCTACTGTAGTCGCTGCTGCTGAAGTCTGAGGATGATGAGGCATACCTGGCGAGGGTATATGGGAAAGCCCTTTACGAGGGGAATCGACGTACACTAAAGAAAGGCCCCTATCTTCGTTTCAGCTCCCCTATTTCAAAATCCAAAGGCCAGCGTCCTAAAGTTATTGAAAGTGTGAAAGGTGAGGTGTGGTCACTGCAATAATTCTAAAGAGCTCTACCCACAACATTCCACTACTGACATTTCATCTACAGCATACAGATAAATTATTTCTACACACATACCGGTGTGTGGAAGATCAGTATGTTCGGGCCATGGGTCCTAGAAACAAATGTATGACAGCCTACATTTTATATATATATATATATATATATATATATATATATATATATATATATGTGTATATATATATGTGTATATATATATGTGTATATATATATGTGTATATATATATGTGTATGTATATATATGTGTATATATATATGTGTATGTATATATATATGTATGTATATATATGTATGTATATATATATGTATGTATGTATATATGTATGTATGTATATGTATATATGTATATGTATGTATGTATATGTGTATATATGTATATATGTGTATATATGTATATGTATATATGTATATATGTGTATATATGTGTATATATGTGTATATATATATGTATATGTATATATATATGTATATGTATATGTATATGTATATGTATATATGTATATATGTATATATATGTATATATATATATGTGTATATATATATGTGTATATATATGTGTATATATATGTATATGTGTATATATATGTGTATATATATGTATATGTGTATATATATATGTGTGTATTTCACTGAACGTATTTTAGTACGTTTCACAATTCTAGCTATGTACACACTAGTATAGACTATGTACACAAAGCTTTTGCATTTAAAAATATGCCAAAAATAAGCTTGAGATTTGGATTAGTTTATATTCTGACATTCACAGTGTACTAGTTCTTTTTTTACACGCCTAATAGTGTCCCTAATTTTTGGCTCCCCCACAAATGTCTTCAAAGAAAGTGATGAGTAATGCCATGCAATTAAGTTGTCAGAAAGTCTGTTTATAAATACCCCCTCTCCAACTCTTTTTTTATAGCACATTATTTCTCACTGCCTCTTTCTTATTCATTCCTTGTTTCTCTCTTTTAGGCGTGAAGATGAAGTCCTCCAAGACCCAGACCAGCATGTCTGGAGCCCATGATGTACCATCTCTTCAGAAGGCGCCAGTCTCAGAGCCCCAATACCTGTTCAGCCCCAGCATCCCTGTCCTGCAGCAGCACCCTGACTACCCCCTACAGGGCTTCCTCATCCCAATGGCCATCCCACTGGGTAAGTCCCAATTTCTCCACCACCCCAGAACCTCCTTAGCTTTGACCATATGCACCAAGCACAAGTAAAGAAGAAGTTAAAAAACATTGCCAGTTATTGTAATCCACAGCTCCAGGCTCATATCTGCTTCAACTCATTACCATCCACAGTCTCATTGGTGCTAGTGAAGGTCATTATATTAAGGCTTATACTGTGTAACGTTGTGATTTTAAGCAAGAGCAGGTTGCACATTTAAGTATTTTAATGTATGTTGGAACAAGACTCATTTGAGCTATTTTTCCTCATTTGCAAATACCAAGCATGTGCCATAATGATGCCCCATGAACCTGCTCTGGGTCATTGTATGTGTCTTTTCCTCTTAATGACACCACATTAACAGCTATCCCAGCTGTTTGCAGAGAGCAGTGCCATCATGGACTTCTGTCCACCCTGCTATAAAGGAGTGCGCTCCAGCTTGACCCAGACAGCCCCCACATGCCTCCATCGTAAAGCCGCCCTTCTTATGGCTGACACTGAACACACAGCAGCATTAAAGAATGGACTTAATTAGACAGACATTTTAGCTGTGTGAGTTTAGCTCTTAATTATGGCTGAATCTTTGCTCCGTTTAAGCCTCCCTCCCTCCGCCATGCTATTTTAATCACTTCACTGTCAGGGACTTTAATGCTCTCTGTAGCACTCTCATCTCCAGAGTTCAAATCACCATGAGCTACGTCTTTCCACCGACCTTGTGCTGACAGAGGCAGTTGCGCTTATTAGCCAAATCAACCACGTCTATGAAAGCATGTGTCTACTTTCCAAACCAGAGATAACTGCAAACGGCATTATTTCATAATCTTCTTTTCCCATTACAAGGACAGTGACCTCTAGCATAAAAATAATGCACTAGTTTGGGTCCACCTGAATCGAAAGCATTAATAAATTGTCAAATGGCTGAAAATGTAATTAAAGCATACACTCCTAACAGGCCTGCATACCTTTTAGATAAGCCTTCAGTATATAGCATTTCATAGAATGGCACAGTAATGCAGCATTCCTAATGAATAAAAGTATCAGAAATGGAATCTGATGGCGGAGAATGAAGTAATGTTCAAAGTGCAGGAGGCCGTTTTGTGCGTTATTGCCTGGCAGCAGAGCTGACCTCTGCTCTGGGATGCGGCAGGCGAACAAAACCTCATCTAATCACATCTGCAATGCAGTGGCCATCATCAGAGTGAGAGAGCCACTTCCTGCACTGCCTGAGGAACAGGTCTCTTTCATTTAACACAGCCTCACATCCTCATCCAGATGGATTATTGTATGAGTTGTTTGAAAGAGGAGTAGCTGCTGTGTGTGTGGTAAATGGGCACAAATGGAGGCAGGTATTATGGGTAGGTAGAAGATTAGATCACAGGAGCTCCTGTTCAGTATTTACATTTACATTAATATTGCTGTGAAGTAATATTTTTTCAGCTAAACACAATTTACCCCAATTTAATTTGTCTTGCATTTTCTTTCTCATATAAAAATAAATTGGGTAAAGTGATAGTTCAGCACAAAATTACATTCATATCATTTCTCTCTAGAGACATCTTGAGGTTTTCACTGCAGTTTCTGGGCTTGAGGTTTATACCATGAATTAGCACTGTGAAGACGACATGCCTAAATCATTACACACCTGTTTAAACTGCATTGAATTGTTAAGAAGATGAGAATGGACACAATTGCAGACTAATTTTAGACTTCAACATGGCTGTTATAGTGCTTGGAGCTGTGCTGTATGTCTAAATGTTTGTGTACACTCCTTTCATTGAATGCGATAAGCTGCTTTAAGTTGGGATTTTTGCTGACACAGATGTGCAAATACATACAGCTCTAGAGAAGTACTGTCAGTAGAATTAGGACTAAACAGGAACATATTGGCACCATACATAATTCCCGACATGGGCTAGAGGGGTATAAAGCCCTCCAGCATTGAGCTTTGGAGCAGTGGAACTGTGTTCTCAGGAATGATGGTGCTCCATCCAGGGCCGGCGCCCCACACACACGGATCACGCACTGCGCGTGGGGCTCCAAAGTGTCTAACGGGGCACCACTGAAGTCTCCACCGCCATGCCGCAAAGTCTACTCACACTCACATGTTAAGAAAAGAGAAAGGCTTTCTGGTGAGGAAATTGCGCCATCATTAACCACACACCACCACCCTCTCCACCCCACCGCTCAATCGTGATTTTGATGTCTGTGGACTTTGCCCTACCGGGGGTGTGGGGGATGGGGGCACACTCAGCATTTGTGTTTAGGGCACCTGAATGTCTAGCGCCAGCACTGGCTCCATCCAATACTTGTTGAAGTAGTAATCATCCAACATCATGACCTCACTATTGCTCTTGTTTCTGAATGCAATCAGATCCTCACAGCAATGCTCCAAAATTTGGTCAAAAGTGCCCTTCCTGCACAGTAGACAGCTTCAGAAAAATGAGTGGATGAATAGGTGTCTCAGTACTTCTCAATATGATTGTGATGTCCATTTTTAACCTCATAGGACCTGGCATGTCCACATATGTGGACATCACATTTTGGGTTGTTTAGACCACAAAACTAAATTTTGCCTGGTGTCCTCTTATGAGGCCGTTATACTGCCACCTCAGAAATCATCATGTACAAAGATAATTCTTTGTTTTTACACTAATCAGGTGCCAATCAGCCCAAATAGCAAAGAGAAATGGGGCAGCCATGGCCTAGTGGTAAGGATCTGGTCTTGTGACCAGAAGGTTGCTGGTTCGATCCCCAGGCAGGACTGAAGTACCCTTGGCCAAGGCACCTAACCCCCTAACTGCTCCCCGGGCGCCGGTGGATAAGGGCTGCTTCGCGCACAAATTCTTACAGTCTAGTGTGTTCATTAGTGTGTGTGTGTGTGTGTGTGTGTGTGTTTCTCTGCATGAATGGGTTAAATGCGGAGGTCAAATTCCATTGTGTGAAAAATCCCATTAGCAAATTGGTGAATCTTAATCTTAATATTAAATAAAAAATGCATGCCATGCAAGAGGTTGGGTCTTAGTAGGTTAAGAATAACGGCATAATGTAACAGTTTGTGGCAAGTGTTTGAGGTCTTAGCATGTAGCTTGCACAGTGCCAATTGGTGGGTATAAACTGAATGTCTTATTAGACTTACAGCTCCAGTTATATTAGCCTTACAGTTCCAGTGCAGGCTTTAGTTACCAGACACGGCTGATTGGCTGCTTTTTGGGTAATGTGAAAATTGTCATTGTGACTTTTCACTAATGTGTCACTTACTTAAGCTTTTAACCCCTATCAGGTCTTATTGCTAAAGCTGGAGTCCTCTATGAGTTCCACTTCTCCACTCCTGCAGAGAGAGGGAGGGATATCTGGATATCTGCTCTAATACCCCGCATCTGCAGAGGGCACTTACAGCATATCAGGGGCTTGTTACCAATCTGGCTGATGTTTCAGGCTGGAAGTTCCCTGGGGTGGTTTAATCACATCCCACTTCAGACACTTCAGAGCGGTCTGCTCACTTCAGCCCTGGTGGCTGTCCTATTTCACATCACATTGTACCACAGTGTGTGTGTGTGTGTGTGTCTGAAAGAAGCCCTGGCGGAAAGTTCCAGACTCGTTAATAACTTCGCAGACTGTGCTGCAGTGTGTGTGGAGTGGCTGTGAGTGTGAGGGGAGCAGGTTTGGCCTGGCCCCCGTGTGCCTCGCAGTGACACTCTGCAGGGCTGGAGCTTAGAGCTGCCCTATTTTCCCGGCTCGGTGGCTCCCCGGAGAGGACAGTGGGATTGGCAGAGACCCCCAGGGAAGCACAGAGAGGCTTTCATCTGCAGCAGCTGTTCAGGCAGGCACATCCGCAAACTGCCCCGAGTTTCAGATGCTGGCCAAGTAAGGCAGGCAGCTCCCCGCAAATCTGCTTATGACGTTCCGCATGGCAGATCGGGGAATGTTCTCGTCAAGTCAGGCTGTACTGATAGGAGCTTTCCTATAGGGTGACTGTTGGACATTTGCACATTTGTAACTTTATGTTTGAAGATTAGATTGCATGTTAAGCTGCTGCAGAAGAAATGCGTTCAGATTTTGGTCTGAATTTGACTACAGAAACATAACATTTGAATTGTCAGATATTTTCTAACTCATTTTCTTTCTCCCATGTTGTTGTGGCCAGTTCCTATCGTCTGTTACAACCAATTTGGAATGGATAAAGCATACTTTAGCATTCTATTCTTCTTTGAAACTAATCATTTGACTCTACCGTACAGTCTGTGGATACTGCATTACCAGCCTGTGAGGCAGTGAATGCAGTCAGGTGTATTCTCCATCTATGCACATGGCACAACTGGGCTTCTGGTCTGAATAGACAGCTGCAATGTCTCTTCTGTCAGTAGTCCATGTTCTTCTTTGCATGTGTTGTCTCTTCACATACATACCTTACCGTTTCTCTTTAGTAGCCCTCAATGGCCTCTATTTCTGCTCCTGTATTGTCTGTCATTATGGTTATCTGCCTGTTCCAGTTTCGTTTTCCACCAACCCCCCGCCCACTCCTGAGATGCAGGAATGCAAATGAGTTCTCTTCCATTTTAACATTCTTTTTTCACTGGCAGTTATACAACTCAGCCCACATGTTTTCTATCAGAAATATTTGTGCATTCCAGATGAGTCAGAGCCTCTTGCTCCTGAGCCACCGTTTGGATGCCCTTCAGCCAAATTATGGAAATCATAAAGCTACTCCATGTTTTGCTCAGCTCCATGCAGAGGGCTGGAAAAACAGATTGCTGAGCCTGCAGCAGATTTATGCAAATGCATGCCTCCTTGTTGGCCGTTAATATGGCATGGCCGAACAGACGCATGACCGCTGACCTGCCGAGAGGAGAGCCAGAATCCGGCTAGTTCTCCTAGCGCACTCTGGCTGAACCTCTTTGTCTCCCTGTCCCCCTTACTGAACAGATGCCAGTCATGCAGCTGGGCTGGCCTCCCAGCTTGGCAGATGTGTGCGAGTGTCTGTGTGTATGTTGGAGTTGAAACAGTGTGTGAGTCGTGTGGATGTCCTTTATGACCTCTCTCGAGTAAAGTAACAGGGAGGTGTGTATGAGCTCCAGCTGCTGCGGGGGGAAAAAGCTGTCTTTAATATCCTGTTCACGTGAGAGCACCTCTCTCTGCGTGTCTCGGCGTGTAAATAGAGCTGCGATGCTATCTCCCTTGTGTCAGAGTGGGGAGGTATGAGCACAGCTTCAGGGGGTTTGTTTCAGGAACACGTTCATATTGGAAGTGCGCATCGGGAGCCCACTCTCCTTCGTGTGGAGGAGTGTGGAACAAAGGGCCTCGCAGCGGCGATGTAGGGAGAGTTACGGAGAAATTGATTGTCTATGTGATTAGAAAAGCCCCGCCTCCTCTTTGTACCATTGTTTAATGTCAAGTTTAGGCATTCCAACTAGATTCCAACTAGCTGTCAGTACACTGAGCTTTTAGTGCTGGATTAGATTTACCTGGGGACATACCATAAATTAAGCTATTACTGACAAGATCCTTCATTTTTATCCAGCACAAATCTGCAGTGTTCGTAGCTTTTACAATCTGGACAAGTAATAATTTCAGAGTTAATGACCTTCTGTAATTAACTGAACCCAGAGGTCCCCCATTAATAGTAATTCTCTTCCAATTGACCTCATGATAATGTAATAACAAACCATGGACTGTATCCAAAACTATGCCCTATTCTTTATGCAAAGGTTTCTGAAAAATTATCCGGTCTACTCATCAAAGCCGTGTACAGTCACTCAGTACACTGCAATGGGTAGTGCCACAGTAGACATAGAATACTAGAGCTGTATCTAAATCAGGAGTTTCTCAAATTGAACCTGGCAGTCTTGGGACCAATCCACCATGACCGAGTACTTAGCTAGGCTTAGAGACAAACACAGGCACAAGCCTGGAAAATAGCATCCATATATCAATTCCCTGCCATCAGATTGACCACGCCCACTTATGGGTGAAAGCAGGTACTGTAAATTATTGACACCAGATTGGAAAAATGAATAGCACCATGAAAAGTTGCTGCATCGCTTTGTATTTGTCCAACAATAAAATAAAGCCGGTGATGGGTGTGTGTGTGTGAGAGAGAGAGTAGAATATATGACGGGGAAATATGAAATGACATGTTATTACTGTTTACATTAGAGCCTACCTTATAGTTGTAAGGTGCTAGTTACTTTGCTAACCCCTGTTACGCATGGTAATGTTAACAATTTAGTGAACTTTTAGCAACAGCAATATATATATAGAGCCTTAATGACAGAAAAAGTGACAGATGTCAGGAAAACATTACCTGGTGATTTGTTATGGTAGTTGTATATGTCAGGATACGGTACCTCTTGAGCTTGTTCTTACACTTTGATGGAGGCAGAATAAACCAGTTTAGGTTTTTTCCAATATAGTAATGCTGATTGTTGTTCAACAGCAATTTATTTCTGATTGGCCAGAGGATTTTGGCTCCTCATAGCTCAAATGCACTATGGTATTCATAATACATGCTTTTAAATTGGCAAAGTCCCCCAAATTTGTATTTGCCATCAGAGTTACTGTTAAAAAAGCATTACATAAGTGCAAAGTACCCAGATGCACTACTCTCAGTAATAAACTAACCCTAGTGTGGTTTATTTACACATTTCACAAAACCACCAATGGAAGTGTGTATATTTAATTCTTTCAAGTCTTTACTTAACATTTAACATAGAGTCCAGTCCCTTGAGGGTTTGTGCTTCTTTCTGAGTTCAGTCCGAGTTCTCTCAGACTGTGTGGTCAGTTCTCTCTCCTCCTTAGATTGGGCAAAGGGCACAATCATTGGGAAAAAATCAGATGTCTGTGATGTCCGGAGGAGGACTCCGTCCATCTCCATCTCTGCATCACCACAGCTGTTATTACTGTCCAGTTCATTCCAAATCAGCTGAATAGGGTTTAAGTCTGGAGACTGTGCTGCCACTCCCATGTTTTTAAGCTGACCATCTTGTTGTTTTTTCCTGAGGTAGATCTGGCAGAGCTTGGACTTAGGTTTTGGGTCATTATCTTGCTGCAGGATACCTGAGAGTATTGCATGGCACTGCAGAATGCAGAAGGAGCCTCTCACTCTGTATTAATTAGTAGCACCAGTTTTCAAGACTTGATCTACCTCCATTACTGCAAAACAGTTTTCACCTGTTAACCCGTTTTATATTCCCTGACAAAAGCCTTTGTGTATAATTCTGTAATGTAAATTAATTTCCAGTTTTGGGTAACCTTACTGGCAGTTACCATTGTATCATTTCAAGCTATTCAGTTTACTTGAATTGCAATAAATTACTGGAAAAATTGGGGTGCTCTAAAACTTTTGCCTGGTATTGTATTATTGCAATTCGCACTTTGAAGTAGGCTACAACCTACCATTTTACTAGTTGTCAATACTTACACAGCTCAAGCTCTAATAAACAAACATTACTCAAACAGCTCACAGAGAAACATATTGAGCGCAAATAAATATGAATTGCTCACCATTGCCTTCTGAATGTTATTGCAAGTTAAAAATGTAGTTTTTTTGTAAGATGAATAAATGTTTCATCTTTTATTTACATGTATATGAAACTCAGCTTATAAAAAAATATCCATCCATCACTTTTAGTTAGTTAGAGTGTATACGTATGATTGTGAAAGCTAATCTTGTGAAGATAATTGTATTCATCCCAAATAATTTGTGATCAGAGGCTTATGTAATAATTGCAACAAGCCTAATTAGGGGACCTTTTCATGCGTAGCGATGGTAATGGACACTTTGCAGTGCTGTTGTTATTAAATGCGGTGGCTGTAGTACCTATAGTGTGTACATATTTCAGTCCAGGCTATCTGTGATAATTAGATATTTTATCTAATTATCTAATTTATCTATCTTATGTATGAATTGGGCAGTCAAATACCTGAATCAGTCAATCAAGCAATCAACATTTATTTATATAGCACTTTTTACAACGGGCGTTGTCACAAAGCAGCTTTACATAATTGGCATTAGACAATTTGAATCAAAGTGCAAAAACTCGATGCGAGTAAGCCAAAGGCGACAGTGGCAAGGAAAAACTCCCTCGAGGCTGGAGGAAGAAACCTTGGGAGGAACCAAGACTCGCAAAGGGGATCCATCCTCCTCTGATCAGACTACTGATATAAATTTACATCCTCACTTAAGTCTGACGTTGTGCTGTAGTGTAAAACAATAATGATATTAATAGTGATAATTGCCTCCATCCGGGGTCAAATTAAAAGTGCAATAGCCTGAAAGCTTCAGTCCAATCATTGCTAGTAGGAGTCCATTTCTATTTCAGTGTAATGATGGTGGTGAGTAATGATAAGGGTCAGAGGTTGGCAGAGGTACATATAGATGAGTGCTGGTTACCAGCAATAGATGTAGGTGAGCAACAGGTCTGGTGTGGACCGCAGGAGAATCCACCTCAGGAGCAGAAGTAAATGACAGCAGTAGGTGTAGCAGACCTGATGGTCTGTTGTGGACCGCAGGAGAATCCAGCTATCAATTTACCTTCAGTGGCCATTTCCTGTTAGCACAGCATTAATAAGCAGAACCACCATGTAGTAAACACAGTGCATTCTATTGTTTGTCTAGGTAAGCCCAGAGTTGATGGCGAAGCCCCTTTGCCTTCACGAGTCATCATTAGTGACAAACCTGCAACTGTGATAACCTCACTCCCTCCTGCCCCCACACCTAAAGTGGGTTCTCCTGCCCGCAAGCCCAACACAGTGCTTCTGGAAGTGCACTCGGAGCCCAGGAGACCTACCCCACAGCTCCAGATACAGGTAAGAGATGTCATTAGCTCTGTTGTCCTGGCAACAGGGCCCACAGCAGTGTGCCTCTATTACTACACTAAAGATGGGTGAGCGTTCAAATAGGATAACTATCACAAACTCCAGACTGAATAGGTCTGAGAAATTTGTGCAGATGTTTATTTGAGATTACATAACACATTGTGTCTGCTAATTTAATCTGCCTAATATGTTTATGTCTGGTGCTGGGAGCACATGGTTTTTGTATTAGTTTCACTGCAGTGTAGTTAAAGCATTTGCCTCTCTCTCACTCTCTCTCTCTCTC
>BRDA01052138.1:10641-23400 GCA_036984385.1 Crenuchus spilurus | reverse complement strand
CACCTTTTACCCCCATTTATTTATCTATATTGTATATATTACATACATGTTTGCTTTGTAAAAGAGCGGCTTTCAAACTCATTGTACATGTGTACTGTGTGCATAGTGGCAATAAAGGCATCTATTCTATTCTATTCTAGAACATTCTCAGTAGATAAATAAACCCCCAAAACTTCTGCATCAGTTTCTGTCCCATGAACCAAAATGTTCCAAATATCCTCTCCCTCCTGTTGAGTTCACTTCCGAATGAAAAGTGGCAAAGTGTGTGTGTGTGTGTGTGTTTGTGTTTAGTAGTCATACTGTTTTATTTGATTTCAGTATTTAATAACAGTGAGCAGATGTGTATATTTGGTAAAACTGATAAATAAAGTATTAGAAACAGGATCTCACAGTGACTTCAGCAGTGCACCTCAGTGTGTGATGCGCATAGTGAGTGAAATACTCAGTGTAGCTCATACAGAGTAGTAACCAGTGACTCAACCTGTTTTATACAATAAGAATGTTGTTTATGTATAACTCCCAAATCATTACTTACCCTTTAATTGATTAAAAATAATAAAGAATCCTTAAATAAATAAAGAGTCATGCTTAATCATATGAAATTTACATTTACATACTAGTGTAAAAGAAAAGAAAGACCATAAAAGTAAACAGTCATGTGTTTTATACTCATTACATGTGAAGTGACATATTTAAAGCCTTTTACTGTTTATGTGTTAATACTGTTGGAACAGTCATTTATTTCATACTCCAAATGAAATATTCTAAAAATAAAAATTGAGACTTCTGATTTTATAAGATATTTCTAAAATATCTATAATATAAATTATAAAATTGTATAATTTTATTTAGAGCTATAACCTCTAAAATTATATCTAAAATTATTAATAAATCCTGCAAATGTTGAAGCAAACGAACACATCTGAGCAGTTCTGTCCTGAATGCAGGCTGAGATGAAGGGAGATGGACGCACTTGCAGATAAAGTGAAATGTGGTTTAATAAAGTGACGAAAGGTGACACAAACATCTAAACTGAACGATAACAACACTGAGACATATACCAAGAAATAAATAAAAAGACTAGGGAGACAAACTACCCCAAGACTATGAAAAACTGACTGAAGGCTACGAAACAAAACAACTAGCAACAGCACACAAGGGTTTAAATAAGGGAGACTAAACCAGACACAGGTGGAACCAATAATGGGCGGAGCAAGACAGAGCAGAGCATTAAAGGGACAGGACACGGCAAGAAGTGACCGTTCTGATCTTGGCCAGTTCTGATCATGTATCACTTTATTTATACTTTTAAAAACATTATGAAATGATATTAAATCATAACATTTATTATTTAGCAGACGTGTGGACTCGAGTCACATGACTTGGCCTCGAGTCCGACTCAAGTCACCACAATAATAACTTGTGACTTGACTCAACAACATCACTAAAGACTTGCGACTTGACTTAGACTCTACCTTTACTGACTTGGACTTGGACTTGAGATTTAAGACTTGAAAAGACTTGAAACCCCCATTTGAACACAATAAATAAGTCAAACTGAATCACAGAACTGGATCATTTTGTATTAAATGGTGCTGTAACGCTTGTCACTACACGTCATTTCCGGATAAAGTTTTACAAATTGCATTGAATCAGAGTCGTTTTTGGTGAAGGATGAACACTTTTGCGCTTTATTGTTTTATTAAATTTATTGTTTATTGTTTGTTAAAAAGAAATCATTTATGTTTTTCGTTTACGTTAAATAGACAATGGGGAGCAGATGTGCGTTAGCAACTGCAGGGTTGCCAGGTCCCCAAAAATCTCCATCTCAATGTTTGACATAAAGTGCCCTATACAGCCTGACACCAGCCTAAAATCTAGAACGTCCAATCACAGATATTATTGTTAGCATTATTATTATTAGTAGTAGTAAATATAATGTAAGAAGAACATACCTCCATATTTGCTTTTCTTATATATTATATATATATGCTGTATATAAATACTCCATATTTTCTCTTTCACTCAAAAAGTGAAAGGAACTGATAGAAGAACCATGTTAATGTTCTTTGAAAAGCACCTTTTGAAACAATTTAAAATGATTTATTGAACAATTTGCACTTTTTTTTTAGGTAAAAAAGCACTTTGTCATATGTAAGTTATTTTTGTTAAATACAAACTTTAAAAATGTTTATGATTAATGTCATTTACTGCTAATTTAATGTCAAATACTGCTAATCAACTGTAGTACAATATACTATCAACTGCATCAATTGTGTTAAACATTGAAATGACATTACATCTGGTGACTTGACTAGGACTCGAAGTTTAAGACTTGGGACTTGACTGTCAAGACATGTGACTTACTTGTTACTTGCAACTTAGTGACTTGTTCCCATGTCTGTTATTTACATCATTTTGAGTTTGATTTGAAGTCAAATGTTTGGGTTTGGTTTCTACTTCAGTTCCTACACATTGTCTATTTTACACACTTTTTCCAGATTTCTCTGTAATTTTTTCTCATATAAATTTAGATTCATTTTAAAATTAAAACCAAAACAACAAAGCCTGTGCAGCCTCGTTTATTCACTGTGTCCTTGGAATGTTGGTGTTAATAAGACAAGATCTGTATACTTTTCTGATAACTGCATCAGTGCACAGCCCTAACTGTTCAGACAAGCGTAATATTTGTGATGCTATGTATATATGATTCAAATAGTTATACGGTTAGTATAGTATAGTAAGTAACTGCACTGAACAATATTGCAATAGTAGTCCTTTGGCTAGACTCCAAACTCTACATTCATCTCCAAATGTTATATGATTGTAATTATAAGTCACTCTCTGCCAAATGTCATAAATGTTGCCATGTTTTGTTTTGTTTTTTTGTTTTGTTTTTTTCAGACTAGCTTGGTGGATGTCCGGATGTGGTAGAGTTGGCACTTGTGCCAGTGTAGAAGCAGCTTTGTGTAGGAGTTTGCATTCAGTGGTATGCCATACTTCCTACCTCCTATGACATTCTGGCCTGCACTCTCTCACACAGTGGTAAACTTTTTGGCTGCCAAACACCATGAAACACACTGCTGGTCTTATTAGAAATTCTGAGTGTTATATTTTAGAAAACAGTCTGGAATCTCAAACATTTTTGTAGTCTGATCCAGACCTGGAAATGACTAAAAATCCCACATTTCTCCATGCTGCATATGAGCCCAGGATCAGCCAAGACTGTTTAGAATATTTTGGCTATGGTAAGGTTTAGCTAATTATACAGGCAGTTAATGGAAACAATACCCTCCTCAGTCCTGAGACTGACCAGTTGAAAAACAGTGTTTGTAACAATGCATATTCATTTCAGCCTTTTAAATGGCATAAAAACTGAAGGAGGACTAAGTTATTAAGTGTATACTGAACTGTGAAACCTCCTGTCACAGCCTTATTCCTATCTCTATGTGCTCTTTTGTTTACTTTGTCCACATGTCATGTCTCCGCCCCATCCGCATCATGTCTCGTCATTGCACAGCCCTAAACACTCATCATAGCTTTGATTATGTTTGCTATATAGTTTTCCCCGTGTCTCACAGTCTTTGTCCATCATTGTATGGTCACCATAACATTGTATATAGTCAGGAGTGTTTGTTTTGTTATACTATAAGTTTCGTTTTCTTGTTTAGTAATCAAGTCTTGTGTTTTTGGTGAAACCACCACTGTATCCATCTCCTCTCTGCCACACAGACATTAACATTTGGAATTAAGAGCATAAAATCTGCAAGCTGTAGTAATATGAACATATTTATTATCACCAGTATTATTTATTATTTCTGTGCATGATTTCTGTTCCATCTTCTGAGTCCTACTGAGAACCAAACATTCCCCAACATAAAGACTGATATTCAACCAATCTAAAGACTGTCCTTCATAGCAACGTTCAGTACATTCATTCCAAATCTTCAGACAGCCGGACATAAAACATTTTGCTCTAAAAAAGCCATTTCTTGGTCTTTTTTCAAGAAGCTAAAAAATTCTATGTAATAGTCCAACCATTAGAAAGCCAGAGTTGTGAAGGAATGTGGGAATGACAATGTCAAACCTGCTGTTGAGTTATAGAACCCATTAAAAGTATTCACTGGACATTTGGAATGAGAATATAGACATAATATAGACAAACGTCTCAGGCCATTGGCTCAGTGCATAAGCATAAGCACAGTAAGGCTAATGGTGGCTGAAGTGAGTGGTCTGACACCTCCTCTTAATGCAGGAACACTTTAGTGTCTTTCTTCCACTGTGAGTGAATAATAGGCCAGAAAAGCAAAGAGTGGAATAATGATGTTTGGGCATCAGCCCCCTGCAGGCATCAGGGATTAAGCTGTGTCTCTTCACCAGGCCTGTTTAAGCACTAACGGTTTTTAAGCGAAGTCTGAATTATCTCCCGGTGCTTGAAGATGGCAGAGCTTGCTGAAGATGAACTCAGAGAAAAATGCTTTCTAAGCTTTTCACAGTGCAGTCCAGCTTCTGCTCTTATTTGTGCCATTAATATTAGCAAGTGCTGAAGGGTTTAACAGTTTGTGTCTGCTGTGCGGTAGAGCCACACCGATTAGTCCTCAAAATGATTGTTGTCAACAAATAGTTTATATATATATATATATATACAGTGGAACCTTGGTTTTAACCTGTTCTAAAGTGCCTGATGATAACCGAAACAAAACATAAATCGTCATATGTCATATGAATATTATCAATTATTAATGAGAAATAAATACAAAAGACTAATGAAATGAATAAATGAACATTTAACATCACTCTTACAGGTTTACACTCTGTTTTAGAGCATGTTGCCATTAATGCTACCATTTGTTTTCACACCTGTTCTCAGGAGGTAATGCTGCGCGCCGTCGCTTTAGTGTGACATGTTTTAGTTTGTTTTGAGTGTTATTATTTGGGGGCCTCTCAAATCTTTTCTTTAAGAAGATGAAAACCGGGCAAATGAACGATAACTGGGACAAAATTTCCCTGAAAAAACTTGACAATAATCAAACTGTGCGATATTCAAAGCAAACAATAACTGTGGTTCCACTGAAAATGGTCATTGTTTTGCATAATTGAATTAGATTCAGGTAAACTGGCAATATTTTTGTAATTTTTTTTTACTTTTAATGTTGATCATTATGGCCTAGTTTATTAAAATAAAAATTTTAATTTTTTTAAAAATCTCAAATTATTAGAATATTTAATTAAGAGATTCAAAAGATTACTATTCAAACATAAAGAATGACATTTTACCTTTTAGAATTAAAACATGGACACAAATGAACTTTTTCCCAATATTCTCATTTTTGGAGGTGAAATTGTGTGCTCAGCCTGACAAACTGTAGAATGATACAGGAATTAATTTTATTGCTTCATTACACAACAACTGATTCAGACGTAAAACAGTCTATTTGTGTTGTTATATCTGTAAACTGTACTGTCTGATACCTTTCTGTTGGTGCCCATATTGTTATATTCTAGTGCGTCTCCAAAAATGAGAAAAGCAAGAAAATTTATCTTTTTGTTCATAATTTAATTCAGAAAGTAAAAGTGTCATATATTTTATTTCTAATTAAAAAATAAATAAATAAATAAATAAAAATTTATTTATTATATTTTTATTTTATAATATTCTAACAATTTGAGATTCTGGATTTTTGACTTTGAAGAGTTAAGTCATACAACCTTAAAACATTAAAAAAAACTTGAACTACTTTATGTGTAATGAATATAAAATATGACGTTGGATTATAGTACAAATAATTAATATTTCACATTGTTCTACTGTTTTGATGTGGCACTGAGCAGTTTTGCTGCCCTTTTTCTCTTTACATCACCATGTTGTGGAGGTTGTGTGAACACAGGCTTGACTCATGTCCAGGCCATACAGCCATAAGGTTATTCCCCACAACACACTCGCTCTCACTTTCTATTGATTTACTCCACCATAAAAAGCAGAAATCAATTACTACACAGTGAGGAACCCAGGAAGTCTTAATAGTCAGATCATCTGATTAATTGAATAACAGCACATGAATCAGGTCAAGTAATAATCATTAGCTGCATGCCTACTGTGCACAGGGTGATGATCAACACTGGGTTGTGGGTTCAAATCCCACCGGTGCTCCTTTAAGTAATCCCCTCGAGGACGGGACGTGTCCTGACCGTGTGTGTGCCTGCGGGGAGATTGAGTTATTAAGCCGTGGATGTAACAATCAGTGCCGCACCGTTCTGCTCTTCTGCTTTCACACAGTGTTTATGAACTCTCAGCAGATGGCACGGCTGCCGGCGCTGCTTTAGCGTCGCGAGACCACAAATAACAAGGCGAGGGGGGAGGGCATGGAGGGGGAGGAAAGAGGAAACAGTGATAGGGGACGAGCTATAACAGAAGACAGAAATTGAGCAACAGTAAGAGTCCAGCACTGGAAGCTGTACATGTCTATATGTTTATATTCGAGTAGTTAATCCACCTATGCAACATCAGCCACTACATTAATACCACTCACACAGAATGGGAATAACATCTTAACAATGGTGCATGTGAAGGTCTGGGATAGATTAGATGGTCTTGTAGACGTGTTGGATGGAGACACTTGTGCAAGCTTGTAGAGCTGAGCCAAACGATAATAGCCAAACAACTGGGTCAGAGCATCTCCAAAGAGGAAACGCCTGTATGGTGGTCAGTACCTACAACATTCCCCAGATGTTTGATCAAGCGTCTTTGTCTTTGTATTGGAACAACTCCCACCAATAGCAGCTCCACTACAACCTGTTGGACGTAAAGGATCTGCTACAGACATCTTGATGCCATTTAGTGGACACACATAGGAAAGAATCTTAGATACATTTGTTATGGGTTTCATGTTACAGCTGATTGATGCATATTTAAATATTTAAGAATATTAGTGCATCTCCAAAGATTCAACAATTATGTGAAAAGTTAATTTGTGGTCATAATTTAGTTCAAAAAGGTGATTAAATTAATTATACGTAAAGTGACATTTTTTTAAATGTTGATATTGTTTGAACAGTAATTTATTCCACATTATTCTAATAATATGAAATTCTGTAAGTCATAATGATCAACAGTAGCACAAAAAGTCTTGCAATATGTCACTTTACTGTGTAGTAGGGCTGGGATGATATGGCCTAAAATCAATATTGTGATATATTGAGCAGTTCACCTCGATAATGATAAATGGACAATAATACTAATACACACATACCCCAAAAATAAAGAATGTAAAATTATCTATTTTAAACAAGTAACTTGTATTATTTCCTTCCCAATTATACTGAACCCAATGGTATCTAAGTCCTACTCAATCAAATCGAACCGAATCAGTCCAATTTTAAAATATATAGTTTCTGAATCGTATTGTACCACATGAATCAAGATACATATAGGATCATCATTTATTGGACATGCACACCCCTAGTAACTACCAAAATAGATGTTAGAATTAAAACAGACAACATTTTACAGTGAAAATGTACATAGTTGTAAGTGTCTGGATGGGTGTGTGATGCCACCTTGTCTATAGTATGTTCCTGTCTTGCACCCAGTGATTCCATTTAATACTGCAAACCCACTGTGAATAAACATACGAGTGAATCTCCAAAATATTTACATCATGACAAAGTTCATCATTTAATTCAAAAAACGATCACATATTTTACATTTGATACATGTAAAGTGACACATAACTAGTCTTTTTTTGTTTGTACACTCTATATACTCACTCAAATGCAAAAGCATATGTAGATTAATGGCAAGTGTAATAATAAGTGCAGGATCTTGCAGTTTATGTGTGTAACAGACTGAGAGTCAGAACGGGAGCTAAAGAGCTTAATTAATCCCCCTGGGGGCCCAAGGGGGCTGTCCAGTCAGCCACAGTATACAGCAGCAAGAAAAAAAAAAACATTGAGTCCCTCTGTAACACACTCGGGCCTTCTGTAACACACGGCTATGCCAGGGAAACCCCAGAGTCAAAAACAAGCATCATACCAAAGAGCACCATTCACTTTGGCTCATTTTGATCTTGTGCACTTGATGACAAAGAGAGACAGAGCGGAGAGAAAGCCACGGTGTGATTTTTGTTCCTCGCTTGGTGAGATGAGAAGATAAAAACGACCCCTTTGAAATAAAATCTTACTGATGCCACAGCAGAAGCCAATTTGGTTGTGTTGGACCGGTGGGGTCGCAGTTGAAATGTCGGATCAGAAGCTGGTGGAGGGAAACGTAAGACTCTTCTGTCTGACAGGGGACGTCTTTGTTGGGACTTTTTTCCCTTTTTGAGAGATTTTGTGTTCTGCGGCCCTCGGCGAGGCTAGTTTTTCGTCATGGAAACCATGGCGGTGCAAAGGTTCATGGGAACGATACCCATAGTGCTGAAATCAGGTGTACTAGCACAGGTGGCGCTTACGCATTCACCTGCTCTGACTACACTCTGAGTGATGATGACCTGAAGTGACATTAGCGTGACTGCGGTATAAATGTACTATTTGAGGACAAATACACTAAAAGAGCTTGTTCTTTCACTCTGCTTTCAACCCCGTAACAGAGCACAGCAGAAAGCCAAAGCCTTCCTGTCTTTTTTTGCATGCGAGTATTGGCAGAATAAAACATGTGAAATGGTTCACTTCTGTGCAGTGCTCAATGCCACCCAATTGGATTTGAAAACATGATTCTCACACAACTGAAAACAACATCCTTTTTAGCTAACTAACCAATTTAACTCTGATAAGTGATATTAAACATCAGACACTGAGAGCTAGTTAGCCAGGTGCAAGTGCCTGACCACCACTTCATTAAAGCCACCTCCTTGTAGCTACACCCACTGTGTGCATACAGGTGCACTTTGTACAGACTGTAGTCCATCTGCACATTCTGTTATTTCTTTCAAGCTGTTCTTCCATTATCAGGATCCTCACAGAGCTGATATTGTTTGGGTGGATCATTCTCAGCACCTCAGTGACACTGATGTGGTGGTGGTGTGTTAGTGTTTGAGTGGATCAGACACAGAAGAGCTGCTGATGTTTTTAACATCCCACTGTCGCTACTGGAGTGAAAATAGTGCAGCAACCAGTGTCACCAATGTAGGACTAGAGGACCAATGCAAACTGTGCTGTTTCTGTCTCTGACTTTACATCTACAAGACCAACAGTATAGCTGCGTCTGTGGGTGGGCATAGTATTTAAAATCAGCATCTCTGCTGTGTTTGATCCAGATGTACTAGTGCCACACACTAACACACCACCACCACATACAGGGGTTAGACAATGAAACTGAAACAGCTGTCATTTTAGTGTAGGAGGTTTCATGGCTAAATTGGACCAGTCTGGTGGCCAATCTTCATTAATTGCACATTGCACCAGTAAGAGCAGAGTGTGAAGGTTCAGTTAGCAGGGTAAGAGTGCATTAAAAAAAATAAAAAATCCCAGATGTTTGTGAAATTCCACCTGGACATGTTTTTTAAGTCTCAAAAAGAGGACATGTCCAGGTAAAAGAGGACGTCTGGTCACCCTAGATTAAGGGGTAGTGCCATATCTACAAAATTACTGTGAAAACTATTATGATGATTTAATTCAATGTTTCACATCCTGCTGTCACGCTGCACGCTTTTTTCAGCATGTCAAATTTCTCCAACCACTTCTCTCAACACTCGCTCTTTCACAAACACATCAGCCCTGCTCATGTCAAAAACACTTCCTTACTACAATTCCCATCAGCCCCTGCTCATCTGGTTCCGCCTTATGTCTATAGCTCCTCTTCACAACTCCAACTCCCAGAACCCCTTCTGCTTAGTCACGCCCCGCTCACAGTCCCCTTCACCTGATAGTCATCTAGCTCATAATACATCTCAGTATTTAAGCTGTGCTCTTACTCATATTCACTGCTTGATACTGTCGTGCTTCTCACACGTTTATAAGCATAACAGCTGTACTGCACATCCAGTTAAACATCCCTAATTATGTTCTCTTTATAATAAACCATGAAGTTCGTGACATTTTGCATTATGACAATTTATTGCACTAACTAAAAGTTGAGAAAATAATAAATCTATGGTTGCACCAGAGGATGACAACATACCTGCTTTGTTTCTCTGTTGGCCCTATGTTTAATGGAAAAGTGTTTGATGTACTACAAAGTCATAAACATAACACATACAAGATTTTGTCAACAGTTTCATCCAGTCACTGAACTTTTGGCCACTGACCATTTGGAAAGCATGGCAAGGACTCCTAGTATGCTGTGTGGCACAGAGTTCATTTAACGCATTTTATGACAAGTTTGTCTCTGTGTATTCAGTTCCTCTGCCTAACTGCAGATTCTTTTAAACTACTTTTTTAAACAAATAACCATTTCCACATTTTCCTCTTTGGTCATGCTACATTGGTGTCAGAAATGGGATGCTGGCCCCAGCAAGTAGGGTGATCATATCACCATGGAGATGGAGGCTGTGGGAGTGGCAGGTGAGCAAACGGTGAAGAAAACGGGCAAGTTGCAAAGATGACAGAGCCAGCGCAGAAGTACAAGGTACCAAACACTATCTCTAGCCTCTACTGGATGGGACCAACCAGTTAAGCACTTGGTGGTTGGCTGAGAATGATGGAGATGACAGCAAGGCCTCAACACCTCAGCACACATCCACCTGACTTGCTTGATGACGAGGGCACCGAGGAACATGTACCGCATAGCTGTGAGTCGTCATGCTGACATCATGCTTGGACAGCAGCAGTCACCACTTTGTAGCTATGCTTGGCACTGCAGGGAGAGAGTAAGGCACTACAGGTGCTGATGGAGCTTCACAATGACTTAGCAGCATTGATCACAGCTCAAACAGTGATTCAGATGTATGCTGGTGGGGTCATCAGTCAGGCTGATGATGGTGGAGAAAAGTAATGCTGGCAGCTAAAGTAAGCATGATGGTCTCCCAGACATATCCAACATTTAAGGCGGCTCCGCAAGAGCAGCTAGCACTGGATTACTTCCTCAAAGTGTTGTCGCTGGAAGAGTTAAGATGACACATGCAACTCACTGAACCAGTCAATACTGAGGCAGCCACTGTAAAGGCAGAGTGAAGCTCATCTTCATGAACAAGACGGTGCAGCAAATGGTACTGTGCTATGTGATGGAATTGCATAGCAAAAAGCAGGCACAGCAAGGTCTCCCAGCATGCAGTGCGGCCCCGAGTGGACTGTGAGTTTTGTACTGTTTGTTTATGTGATTAGGCTTAGCAATAATTCTGTTTATGTAAGTAAAGTCTATGATAGTGTGTAACTGTTTACTTGCTTGGTGTGGCCACTAGTTAGTTCCTCCTGGTTGGCTTTGAAGACAAGGCCTGAACAAGGACATTCAACTCCAGTTCAACCACTAGAACATTTATAGAGTCCCTAATTGTCTGCATTTTCCCCACAAAATTAAGAAAAAGATACAAACAGTCTCCATCCTCAGCCAGTCTACATGCAGACCTCAGTTCCTAAATATAATCCTAATCTAAGTCACACAACCTGAACCAGGTGAAATCCTGCTCATGACAAACTGGCAAGCTCCACCCATTTCTACTTTTTTTTATTTATTTTAGGTTTTTTAATAAAAGCAACCAATTAACTGGCCACACATTTCTGAGTAGGACCTGGACAGAGGTTTGTCTTCCTGTATTGTTTCATTCAAGAGGATGTAAACGGTAACATTGACTATTATGTAATAGATCAGCACTATTGTATTCATATATTTGATAAATTGTGACCTATGAAGAAACAAATGACTGTATGTGTTTAGAACAGTTCTATTTCTTGTGAAAGGTTCAAAAGGTGAGTTTCTGTTTTATAACTTTATACCTCCTGCTTTAGACTTGCAGATAGCACTAATGCTAATTCAGCAGCAACAGACTTACATTACATTTTCACTACATTAGCATCGTAACTCCAACGCAAAATTGGAAGAGACTTCAGACAGCAAATAAGTCTTATCAGGGCCCTGAGTGGCTCAGCAGACTAAGGATCGTGAGTTTCACTCCTGATCATGCTGCTTTTAGAGTGCCTTCACCAGCTGGGGCATCGAGAGCGTAAACTTGCCCATGCTCTCTCTTTGGGTGGGCAAGAAGGCACTCTCTCCCTAGCACTATAAAAAAACAGTGTGGACTGACTCGGGCATCGGCCGGGCAATCCATCAGAACTGGGGCTCTGCGCTTTCCTCCAGGCACACCAGCTGCCCGACGGCGATGTATCGCCAGCAGTTTGGGAAAAAAGGGGATTGATGTCACTGGTGTCGGAGGAGGCCTGTGCTCATCAACCCCCTCCCAGAAGAGTCAGGGACATTGCACGTGATAGTAAAAGGGAGAGTTGATAAAAGGGGCGGAGTTAATTGGCCATTAAAATACATTGGGTAGAAAAACATGGGTAAATTAAAAAAAATATTTTATATATATATTTTTTTTTTTTATTTAGCCACACACGCACACACACGCACACACACATATATATATACTGTATATATGTGTGTGTGTGTGTGTGTGTGTGTGTGTGTGCCTTGTCTGACAAAATTCGTTGCAGTGGGCAAATTGTGGATTCATGATGTTCTGTTGACATAAATGGAAATTGCTCCCCAGTCCAGAGAATAATATTAGTCTAATATTACTATACAGTTGTCTTGTAGTACTTAGGTGTTAAACGGGTGACGTTGCTTAAAACAGTCTGTTCCGTGTGTGTGTGTGTGTGTGTGTGTGTGTG
>BRDA01052138.1:0-10631 GCA_036984385.1 Crenuchus spilurus | reverse complement strand
ACGCAAAACTGGAAGAGACTTCAGACAGCAAATAAGCCTTATCAGGGCCCTGAGTGGCTCAGCAGACTAAGGATCGTGAGTTTCACTCCTGATCACGCTGCTTTTAGAGTGCCTTCACCAGCTGGGGCATCGAGAGCGTAAACTTGCCCATGCTCTCTCTTTGGGTGGGCAAGAAGGCACTCTCTCCCTAGCACTATAAAAAAACAGTGTGGACTGACTCGGGCATCGGCCGGGCAATCCATCAGAACTGGGGCTCTGCGCTTTCCTCCAGGCACACCAGCTGCCCGACGGCGATGTATCGCCAGCAGTTTGGGAAAAAAGGGGATTGATGTCACTGGTGTCAGAGGAGGCCTGTGCTCATCAACCCCCTCCCAGAAGAGTCAGGGACCTTGCACGTGATAGTAAAAGGGAGAGTTGATAAAAGGGGCGGAGTTAATTGGCCACTAAAATACATTGGGTAGAAAAACATGGGTAAATTAAAAAAAATATTTTATATATATATATATATTTTTTTTTTTATTTAGCCACACACACACACACACGCACACACACACATATATATATACTGTATATATGTGTGTGTGTGTGTGTGTGTGTGTGCCTTGTCTGACAAAATTCGTTGCAGTGGGCAAATTGTGGATTCATGATGTTCTGTTGACATATCATTATAATCTGATTATAATAAGAGACCTGACCCCTCGTTAAAGGTAAATGTAGTTTGTGATAATTGGTGTACATACTAGTGCATCTCCAAAATTGGAATATAGTGAAAAAGCTCATTTCAGACGTATTTCACATCGTTGTTGTTGTTGTTTTAGTATTGATTATTGATTACTGAATTAAATATTCAAATAATTTGAGATTCTGGATTTTTAATTTTTATGTTATAAGCCAAACTGATCAACATTAAAACAAAAAAAGTAAAAATGTACTGAATATGAAATGCATGACCTTTTTGAATGAAACTATAAACACACTACTCGATTTTTTAGCGATGGACGAGGTGACAGTAATATAATTGGCTACATTAGCCTCGTGCTGCTCCAGTGAGAAAACGAAGAAGCACATTACATGCAAATACATTTGTGCTAAGTGCTAAACTGTGTAAATTTGCCAAATTATTGCTTTAATCACTCCTGAAGGACTCTCCTGCTGGCTGTCTCACCTGCTGAGTACAGCGGAGTACAGACAGCCGGGCAGCAGAACACGGGTTTCAGCTCTAATCCAGAACGACTCCAGAATAATCCCCCACACTGAGAATCCCAACGTTTTACACTCACGAGATGAAAAGCCGGGATGGGGAGAAAACCACTATACACACACACACACACACACACACACGGGCATCTGTTTTTAAGCTTACGTAGCATGAGACAGCACACTATCATCAAAAAAGCTGTGCAAGATACCAAATACAAACGAATATAGAAAGGTAACAAAGTGGTCATATAAGCTGACCAAGACCAAAGGTCAAAGGTCATGGAAAGTCCAGACCACAGTAACACAATTTCCCACTTAAGAAGGTGCAGATATCAATAAAATAAACATAAAAAACTGTATTTTCACATGTAAAGTCTATGTGTACAAGTTCATTTTGGATTAAAAAGAATTTTATGAAAATAAAAATATCAACTGTTTTGAGATGTGCCAACAGTGTAAAGCCTCAGTTAGCACAGCACTGTCCTTACTTTAACTACGAGTTTATGAGTTATAGTAGTGATAACACACACACACAGTGGCTCGTTTCCTTCTCCTGTGTCTTCATCTTTCTCTAGACTGACTCGGACACTTTCTCTCCTTCTCTATTTCACACACACACACACACACACACACACACACACGGCTGTGGAGAAAACGCCAGTAAATATTTAATTAGGCCAATCTAATCAGGTTCTCACTTTAAATGCCAACACACACACACACACACACACACACGCTGTACATATCTCTCTTTCTCACACAGACACAGAAATGTATAAACTCTATAAAAAGAGAGATAATAAATCAATGAGTGTCACTGCACTGCTGAACCTGCTGTGACCTGCACACCTGAACACATCGTTAATAACAACATCTAATGGAAGATAAACACCCAGAATCACACTGACCTTCAGTAAGAGACTGAGGGTAAACAAGCATTACAGCTGATTATTTCACAGGAAAATTCAACACAAATTACATCAGCCACCGGCCGCCACAGCTCCAGCTCTCTCCATATTCTATAATAATCATACTCTCCATGTTCTATTACATGTACAACTTAAATACGTGCTTTACTGCTAGACCAGGAACGATCCTTACAGTGGATACAAAAAGTCCTCACCCCCCCATAAAAATGGCAGGTTTTTGTGATTTAAAACAATCAGACCAAGATGAATCATTTCAGAACCTTTTTCCACCTTTAATGTCATCTCCGATCTGCACAGTGCCACTGAAAAATAAACCCGAAATATATTAGTTTAGAAAAATAAAGAACTAAAATCTTTTTTTATTATTATTATTATTTTATTATTATTTATATACTGTATAAATAAAAATTATTTATTTATTTATTTATTGATTTTGTTATTATTTGTGTGCATTACTTTGGTCAATCTTTGGTTGTTGTAAGGTGCTATATAAATAAATGTTGATTGATTGATTGATTGATCATGTGGTTGCGTAAATATGGACACTCTTTTGAAGTGAAGGCAGCATTTTTGGGTAAGAGTCTATCAGCATGGCGCATCTTGACTTGGCAATCTTTGCCCACTCTTCCATGCAAAAATGCTACAAATTTACATTATCGGCATTTGGTACAACAGTGTTTTGTTTGCATTAAGAGAATTATCTCAGCTAGTACAGACAGGTTAGAGTCCAAACTAGTCTTCAGTTCAGACACTGTTAGAACTAAACCATCACTAATACCTAGAACGAAGCAAAGATACACAATTATGCACAAAATACTCCAAATCTGTCAAATCCTGTGTACAGCCCTCTTCAGGTCATCTCTTAGATTTTAGGTTAGATTCGGGTCTGAGCTCTGGCTGAGCCATTTATCTTCTGGTGAAGTCATTCTTTTGTTGATGTGGAAGTTTGCTTTAGGTCATTGTGCCGAAAGGTGACATTCCTATTCATGTATTGCTTTCTAGCAAAGGCCTGAAGGTTTTGTGCTAAAACTGACTGATATTTGGAACTGTTTATAATTCTAAATGCCATAGTTCCAGCTGCAGAAAAACAGCCCCAAAGCACAAAGCTACCTCCACCATGCTTCACAGGGGATATGATGTTCTTCTGGTGATGCACAGTGTTGGTTTTGTGCCAAACATACCTTTTGGAATTATGGCCAACATGGTCAACCCTGGTCTCATCAGATCACAGTGTATTTTGGCACATGATTTTGGCAAAACATAAGCTGGGTTTGCCACCCACAGCCCAGGCATATGAAGAATATATGAGATTGTTGTCACATGTACTATACAATCAGTACTTGTCAGGAATTCCTGCAACTGCTGTAGACCTTTTGGCAGCCTCCGGCACCAGTTTTCTTTTTGTCTATTCATCAGTTTTGGAGGAAAGTCCAGTTTTTGGTAAGGTCACTGTTGTGCCAAATTTTATACACTTCTTGATGCCCATCTTCATTGTATTTAACACCAGCTTTCCCAGGTTTTTTGAGATTCTTGATTTCCCCTCCCTCTTGTGGGCTATCAGGTACCAGCAACTGTTATGTAAATGATGGCTGGGATTCTATCCCCCAGCCTTCTCTGATAATAGTATGAAAAACCATGAAACACCTAGTTACATGTATTAAATGTGTCTGCTTTTTTGTGTTCTTCAACATTCACTGTATAATATGTAATAATAAGTAAATGTATGATAATTATGTCATTTGTGTCATTACAGAAAAAATAAACTGGTATTTCATTGTTGTAATTTACAATAAAATGTAATTTCAGTGGAGACTGTCAATGCTTGTACATACTCTGTATGTAATACTATACATTTTATTTGATAAAATATAAAATATTTTTGTAAGTATATATTGGTTTTGTATTTTTCTTTGTAATATTAATGTAAATAAATCTTTTATTAATAATTATTATACTGTTTACTTTAATTTCATTTTATTATTATTTTTGTCTTTACTAAAATAAATGTATATGTAATAATGTATGTATACTGTTGGCTATGAAGATAGAAATGTAATATTTACAAAAGGCACAAGAAAAAAATCAAAGACAAAGTATAGAAATTGAATTTTATTTTGTAACAAATATTGAACTGTCAACAACAACAATGGAATACATTTTATTTTTTCTGTAATGACACAAATGACATGATTATCATACATTTTCATATTATTACATATTATACAGTGAATGTCGAAGAACACAAAAAAGCAGAAGCAGTAACTGGGTGTTTCATGGCTTTCCATGGTGCTTTTATTACAAATAAAAATACAAAAGCAATATAGATTTGCAAACAATATTATTTTATATTTTATAAAATGAAATAAAATAAAATGTAAAATATTACATACAGAGTATGTACAAGTAAAATATAGTGGCATATCTAATGTCTTGAAAATGTTTTATCCCCTATTCTGACTGTTGCCTTTCAACAGTGAGATCCCTTTGATGTTTTATGAGCTCAGTGTGACTGATCAGGAACATCCTACTAGAACAGCTGAACTTTATTTGAGGTTAATCAGAATTACTTTAAATGATGGCAGCTGAGTACTGACTACTAATTAACATCAGTTTGGATGTTATTAGTTAACCACATTATTTTAGTTTTAGTTCACATTATTTTTACCCCTTCAATTTCATTGATTTTTTTATTGAAATGTACAGATTATGGGTCACATTAAAGATGGAAAAAGTTCTGAAATGATTAATACTGGTCTCATTTTTTTAAATCACAAAAACCTGGTATTCTACCAGGGGGGTGTAGACGTTTTATAACCACTGTAAGTAATTAGTATATGATAGAGACAGGAAGATACCTCAAGCTTAGATGCTTAGATGATACAAAAGTCAGCATGGATGTCTAGATACACATTACTCAGCCTGAATGTCAAATTAAAAACGAGATGAGTTCAGTAATGAGCCTTTAATAAGTACGCGGATCCTTTCTGATTTAAGTACGTAGAAGGAGATGTATCCAGTGTTTATGTGAAGAAAGCTAGCGACTCTGCCATTTGGACACCCAGTGAAAGTTCACTCCACCATTTAGGACAGAACAAAGTCTGTATGCTTGCCTTCTGTGCATCTTAAAAAGGAAGGAGGGTCAAGCTGATCCGTACTTGATGCTTAAAGGGCTCTTGGTACACATTGGGTTTTGACCATTGCCATTAAGTACAAAAGAGCTGGTCTGTTCTCATCAACGAAATTGCCCAGTGGTCCAGGAAGGTGATAGAGAACAATGATGTAGAGTTTTTTTAGGAAACGACTTAGAGAGACCATAGTATTCAAACAAAGAATTGTGAAGATGTGAAAAAGAGAGTGAATTGAAGCTCTACACAAGTAACACAGAACGTTAAACTAACGTTCTAGTATTGTTCTTGCACGGTTCTGTTAAATGACAACATTCCTGGAACGTTCTTTGAAGGTTTTGACTAAAGTTTGAACAAACCTAGATATAACGTTCCAACCTAACGTTAGCCTAACAATGAACGAATGTTCCCTGTTTGTCACCTGACCGGGTGTATAATAATAATAACATTAAGGGAATGTTCAAAGAACGTTCTAGCCTAATGTTCACACCTAACGTTCTGATAACCAAACAAGAACTATACACCATAACGTTCCCATAAACTAAATGGAACTTCTTTCTCGCAATGTTCTTGCAATTTTCTTGTGTTAGCTGGGAATAACATTAAGGGAATGTTCAAGGAACGTTATAGCCTAAAGTTCACACCTAACGTACTGAGAACCAAGCAGGAACTCCACACCATAACATTCTGTAAACATTAGAAGGTAATGTTACCATGACCTAAATGGAACGTTCTCGCAATGTTCTTGTGTTAGCTAGGAATGACATTAAGGGAATGTTCAAGGAACGTTATAGCCTAAAGTTCACACCTAACGTACTGAGAACCAAGCAGGAACTCCACACCATAATGTTCTGTAAACGTTAGAAGATAATGTTCCCATGACCTAAAAGGAACATTCTCGCAGTGTTCTTGTGTTAGCTGGGAATAACATTAAGGGAATGTTCAAGGAACGTTATGGCCTAATGTTCACACCTAACGTACTGAGAACCAAGCAGGAACTCCACACCATAATGTTCTGTAAATGTTAGAAGGCAATGTTCCCATGACCTAAATGGAACGTTCTCGCAATGTTCTTGTGTGAGCTGGGAATAACATTAAGGGAATGTTCAAGGAATGTTATAGCCTAAAGTTCACACCTAACGTACTGAGAACCAAGCAGGAACTCCACACCATAACGTTCTGTAAACGTTAGAAGGTAATGTTCCCATGACCTAAATGGAACGTTCTCGCAATGTTCTTGGGTATACATGAGAAAGAAGTAAGCCTGTGCCACCAGCTCTGCCAGTCTGTGAGGAGAGCGGGAGAAGGCAAAGGCTAAAGACAAGGCAGCTGGAGTTAGAGTTCTCTGGAGTGATTCATGTCTGATGTAGCGAGAAACTTGAGAGACTGAGCAGATGCAAGAGCTATTATGATTGGCAATTCCAGGGCCCCCCAGCCACCATCACCTGAGATTCTGATAAACAAGGCAGCTTTATGAGGCTGTTGGTGTTGTGGTTTCTTGCAGTGTTGCCAGAGATGTGGACAGGAATAGAAAAACACATTTTTGAAGATGGATGATGCAAGTCCAATCCATGTCTTGAACATTCACAAATCAGTAAATCCTCCAACACAATTTATCTAGAGCTTCAGTCTGTTAACTCACCCTTTGCAATTAACACCTCAGCTAAGCTGAAACCACACCTGAATCAACTAATGAACAACAAGCCCTAGACCAACCAAGGCAGACAGGAGATTTAACAGACTCTACTTAACAATATGCGCAAACCCGCCTACCTTACATCAGAGGATTAACCAAAGTCAAACATGCAAGCAGACCGATTCCTGAGTAGATACACACTTAATTTATCTAGAACTAAAACTCAGCTACCCCAAAACCACGCCACTCTACATATTCTATACCTATACTCTTCATGTTTCTGTAAAACACAAACTCTTCTCGTGACTTATACTTACACTTAAATTCTCCATATTCTATAATTAGTATTCAGTACGGCTGTGTCACAACGATGCAAAAAATTAACCACCATTATTATTATTATTATAGAAGTGGTGTTATTGTTTATTACTATTATTATTATTATTATTATTATGAGAAGAAGAAGAATACAGTTATAAACAATGAATACATTATACACGTAAAACATTGACATTATTTATGTGTATATTTGTATTATTGCTAATATTATTATTAGCAGTAGTCATAACAATAATAGTACAAACTCATTTTTTTCATATATTCCATAATTAAATTTGTTGGTGTAAAATTTGTAATACTTAAAATAATACCTAGCATTAACCTTTGTACTTTGACTTGGTACATTGTGTATAAAGCATAAAACATGAATAAAATGCATTCAGAATAGAAACATCAAATTTATCACATTGTAAAATGTTGACCAAAAACAGCAAAGACTATTTTCTATTACTAAAGATCACATTCCCATGAACTCAAATACAGTTACAAATGACTGTTTCAGACTAACCAAGCAGTTCACTTCATAATAATACCGCTGTGAAATACATTATTTCTACTATTGTTTCTTTATGACATTCTACAGCAGCCCTGTAGTCTTATCATCCAAGTCTATAACAAGCATAGAACAGAAACAGTAGAAATCAAACAAATGAGTGCTTACAGTGTGATGATTCCTGAAAGGAGCTTCCTTCTCCACCACCATACTGCTACTAAATGCACATCTTCATTCCAACTGCCTTACTCATCTAAACATATGTAAAACACTTTGTCCACGCCTACAACAACGCCATCACTTTACACCTCTCTAAGTACAGGCAATCAAGGCTTGACAGACTGAGGACTGAAGTGGAGCATTTAGAGAGTTTAAAATGACTTGAAATCTCTCTGGGCAAATAGAAACTAGTCTAAATAAATGGAATTTCATTAGAACCTGGTGCAATGAAATCAAAACAGAAAATCAAAACACTCTTAAAGTAAGTAAATGTAAAGACATTTTGTTGTGAGAAATTTGGAGCCTCTCTATTGGTTCATACAATGTAAAATTTACCTGGTATTTAAAACTGGTTTTCATAGGACAGTGATAATATGCTTACAGAGCATGCTGTCATTTAACACATCTTATTATAGAACATGGAGAGTATGAGTATTATAGAGTATTGATAATGTATTATAAAATATAGAGATTACGAGTATAGAGTATTGATAGTGTATTAGAATATAGAGTATGAGTATTATTGAGTATTAATAGTGTAAGTATAACAATGTTGAGAGTATGAGTATTATAGAATATGGAGAGTATGAGTATTATAGAGTATTGATAGTGTATTAGAATATAGAGTATGAGTATTATAGAGTATTGATAGTGTATTAGAATATATAGTATGAGTATTATAGAGTATTGATAGTGTAAGTATTATAGAATAGAGTATGAGTATTATAGAATATATATATATATATATATATATATATATATATATATATATATATATATATATATATATATATATAGTAAGTATTATAGAATATAGAGTATGAGTATTATAGATTATTGATAGTGTAAGTATTATAGAATATAGAGTATGAGTATTAGAGTATTGATAGTGTAAGTATTATAGAATATGGAGATTATGAATATTAGAGTATTGATAGTGTATTAGAATATAGAGTATGAGTATTATTGAGTATTAATAGTGTAAGTATAACAATGTTGAGAGTATGAGTATTATAGAGTATTGATAATGCATTATAGAATATAGAGATTATGAGTATTATAGAGTATTGATAGTGTAAGTATTAGAATATAGAGTATGAGTATTATTGAGTATTGATAGTGTATTAGAATATAGAGTATGAGTATTATAGAGTATTGATAGTGTATTAGAATGTAGAGTATGGGTATTATAGAGTATTGATAGTGTAAGTATTAGAATATAGAGTATGAGTATTATAGAGTATTGATAGTGTAAGTATTAAAATATAGAGTATGGATATTATAGAGTATTGATAGTGTATTAGAATATAGAGAGTATGAGTATTATAGAGTATTGATAGTGTATTAGAATATAGAGTATGGATATTATAGAGTATTGATAGTGTATTAGAATATAGAGTATGATTATTATATAGTATTGATAGTGTATTAGAATATAGAGTATGAGTATTATAGAGTATTGATAATGAAAGTATTAGAATATAGAGTATGAGTATTATATAGTATTGATAGTGTAAGTATTAAAATATAGAGAGTATGAGTATTATAGAGTATTGACAGTGTATTAGAATATAGAGTATGAGTATTGACAGTGTATTAGAATATAGAGTATGAGTATTATATAGTATTGATAGTGTAAGTATTAAAATATAGAGAGTATGAGTATTATAGAGTATTGACAGTGTATTAGAATATAGAGTATGAGTATTATAGAGTATTGACAGTGTATTAGAATATAGAGTATGAGTATTATAGAGTACTGACAGTGTATTAGAATATAGAGTATGAGTATTATAGAGTATAAGCATGTGTGACATTAAAGGAACAAGACCAAATGTCCTCATAATAATAAGTACAGAGGTAAAATCTGTAAAAGTGGGGACACTGCCAGTCCCCACACTGGTGTTCACAAGCAAATCAACTTTGGTCAAATGAGAAGAGCAGAAAGACGACTTACTGGTTACTGGGGGGGAAGGAGTAATGTGGTAGTGCAGGTTTACGAGGAAATACAGCTTTTATCGATCTGTAGTTTTAATTTGTGTGTGTGTGTTTGTGTGTGCGTGTGTGTTTGTGTGTGTGTCGTTGATGGCTTTGCAGTGGGACACAGCAGTCTGAGCTCTGTCCCACATAACTGAGCCACTCACACAGCCACATATACACCCACACACACACTCTCCTACCACGTTACTCCTCTATAAGCAGGCTGATCACACACCTTGCAGCGCTCCCGTGTCTGTCACCCCCCCCCCCACACACACACACACACACACACACTATAAACCCAGCACTCACCTTTCTCATCGCACGACTCTGAGGGTCTCGTTCTTGTCCGCCGCCGATTCACTCCTCCTGTGTGAGTGTGTGTTTTCAGTGTGATGACGCTCTGTGCTCCTCGTGCATCGCTGCAGCACCGCCGGAGCTGATGCTCAGCCTCTCCACAGCCGCCTGCTGCTTCTTTTTTTGTTCTCTTCAGGAGCCAATGCGCGTCCTCGCCTCTACATGCGCGCGCACGCGTGAACTCACAGTCAGAACGGGCTTGCTTTTTTGGGTGCGCGCGCATACACGCTCTCTCTCTCGCTCTCTCAGCACTGAACGCACATGCACACAGGATCTGATCTGCGTGTATGTATGTGTGTGTGTTTGTATGTGTGTGTATGTACAGTATATATGTTTGTATGTGTGCGTGTATG
>BRDA01052135.1:638-28313 GCA_036984385.1 Crenuchus spilurus | reverse complement strand
TGACATACCAGAGTTCAAAAGAGGACAAATTGTTGCTGCACGTCTTGCTGGCGCATCTGTGACCAAGACAGCAAGTCTTTGTGTCTAAATATTATTGAGCCACTTTGGGGTGTTTTGGAGGAGCGAGTCAGGAAACGGTTTCCTCCACCAGCATCACGTAGTGACCTGACCACTATCCTGCAAGAAGAATGGCTTAAAATCCCTCTGACCACTGTGCAGGACTTGTGTATGTCATTCCCAAGACGAACTGACGCTGTATTGGCCGCAAAAGGAGGCCCAACACCTACTAATAAATTATTGTGGTCTAAAACCAGCTGTTTCACTTTCATTGTCTAACCCCTGTATATACTAAAGTAATGTGTGAGTAACGTGAGAACATGTTTCCATATTGAAACTCAAGTGTTTAAGATTAATGATGTGTATTCTGATTGGCTGAGGGACTGTACCTCTGTGGTATGCATCAGATTTGGCTAGCAACTAAGCTAGTGTAATGCAACTTATCAGGTAATTTTTTATTCAATACCAATCTAATTAATGTCTGC
This sequence comes from Crenuchus spilurus, assembly GCA_036984385.1. Lineage (NCBI taxonomy): Eukaryota > Metazoa > Chordata > Actinopteri > Characiformes > Crenuchidae > Crenuchus > Crenuchus spilurus. The sequence goes on along the minus strand of BRDA01052135.1, from coordinate 27,771 downwards.
TGTCTCCTAGTTTAGTCTCCTATTGTGCAAATCTACTAGAAACCCTTTTGAACTGCTAATCAAAAAATAATGATTTTAGAACATCTGCTTGGTCTGGATGGAGATTTTTCAGTCCATACATTACCTGTCTAGCAAATCCAGAGGAAAAAGAAACTACGATTGATTAGTAAAGCAGAAGTGGTTATTATAATCACAGTTACTGTTCCAGTCATTACTTACTAACTCTATCTAATTCCTTAAAGATCTGATTTTAAATGTTGTTAAACTTCATGTTCATGATTGTTTATATTCAAACTTATAATATATTACAATAGACACAAGTCTTAAAAAGTAATGGGGTAATTAATAATTAGCATATATGTGAATAAAAAAGTGATCACATGACACAGACATTTGGATTTGTAGAGTAAATCACTTGTCCTGCCATCATTTTTGTCATCCAGATGCATCACTGAGCAGACGTGTAAAATGTTTCATTACAAACAACTCCCTTATAAATGAATCCTATCTGAATAGGGCTTATGAGACATTTTACTTTAACAAGGTTGCAGCAGGGATGCACTCGCCATCTGGCATACCGGGCATTTTCCCGGAGGCCGACATGCCTTTTGGCCCAACAAAATATACAAGAACTGTCACCACTTTATTACAACAAGCAGAAAGAGGCTAAAAGTAGCACAGGATGATCTGACCTTGCTTCCATGTGTAGTCTGCTAATTCCCACATTCGTTGACTGATGACTTATAGCTACAAAACACTCGCTTTCTAGAAATGTAGTGATGGCACAAACATGCATCTGCAGCTGCCTGGTTAAAATTGTTTCACTCTGAAAGCTTGAGATTTCTTTAGCAGTTGGAGTTAAACCATTCTAAAACTTGGGGGTGCTACAGTCTCCTCAGCACCCCTGCAGAACTTGGATCCCTCCAGTTCAAGCATCAGTGTTAGTGGCAGCCAAAATTGTCTTATAAATTACATATCAAAAAACAGAGCTGCAATGTAAGTTACCATAATATGTCATTTACCATACAGTGTTAGGACACCATAATGGCATAAAAATGTGTCACTTGATATAGTTTTGCCATAGAAGTTGAAAAGGCAGCTTTAATGACAGCTGCTGTCTGTTTATAAGTGTTTATGACAGTTGACATGAAGGACTTATGTTGAGTGTTACCCAAATGATTGTGAGGTTACATAGTAAAATGAATGAACCCTATATGGAGCACTGTGAGCTTTTCTGCTTTGATTAGAGTATACAACCTCTGGCCCAACAGACATGACAAAGTAAATAAATAATACCAAAGACAATAATTTGCATATCTCAACCCCCTCTTCAGCAGAAAGATTTCAGCCAATCATCTCCCCTTTTCTCCAAAAAGCATCTGAATATATCTCCTATACCATTTAAGGTGGAACAGGAAATTTAAAAAAGAAGCTAACTTCACCTTTGTGTGGAATACAGCAGAAATCACCATAAAACACAGCAAAAATCACCAGAAACAGTGGAAATCAGCCCAAGTACAGCAAAAACCTGCAATCACCCAGTTGAGAAAATACTCAAACACAAAGTGGTTATCACCCACATACAGGTTCAGTTCTGCATAGACAATTCAGTGCTTGTGTCATGTCTACCCTGTCCAAGCCCTTTCCTGTTCTGTGTTTCTGTCTCCCTCTTGTGGCTTAGTCGTGTGTTACATGTCCTTTTTAGGTATTTCCTGTTGTGTCATGTGATCAGTATGTTCATTGTGTACAGGTGTCTTATGTTTCAACCAATTAGTCCCAGTCGTTAAATACCCTGTTTGTCAGTGTTCTGGTTGTCGGTCATTGTTTGTTGTTTATTTGTTAGTTGATGTCAAGTGTGCCATGTACTCTGTCTGGATGTTGAAAGGTCGTCTGGTTATCGTACAGTAGTCTCTAGTTCCTGTTCAGTGTTGGAATGTTAAGGTATGTCCTAAGTTGATCCTGCTAACTGCATCATTGTGTTTGAGTTATTATTATAGTTTACTTGTGTGCGTTTTCAGCCCTCGTGCTGTTATTTGTTTGTCTTTTTAACTTTATAATAAACCCTCGTTAAGTTTATTCCAAGTCTGCCTTCGCCTCCTTCACCCACACCCCAACCATTACAACAGAATGACCGACCAACAAACATCACAAGTAGCAGACTGCAGGAACTCGGATTGTGTAGAGCAGAGAGTCCAGCTCTACCGCTGCAGGTTTTGGGCAGGGCAGGTAATAGAGCTGCTGCGATGCTGCCTGCCCTACCTCCCAGAAGAAGAGCTGGGAAGACTCCAGCCCCTCATAGCAACAGAATGGTGGGATGTATTTTCTGGATCTGTCTTTCCCCCAGCCCGGAAGAATTTCTTGGGGGGGGACTATGGGGGTGAGCGCGCCGACACAAGCACAGGAGAGTACAAAGAGTGTGCCTCTGAGAGAGACGAGGAGGAAGGACGTACTCTCTGTGTTGGGCAGCTCACAGTAAGTTCAGCGAGGGCTGTGACACGAGTCGGCAGTACGAGGAAGGCCGATGAGCACTACCTCCAGGAGCTGGGCCTACTCCAAGACCCTCAAGTCCAGGCTGAGCTGGATTCCTGGTATGCTGGGATTGGCAGCATTGCTGGGGTGAAAAGGAAAGGGAGGAAGCAGAAGAGAGCTGGGATGAGGGAAAAGGACATCACAGCTCTCCAACCTGTAACTGAGGTGAAGGCTGTCTCTCCTTCCGTTCACCAGCCTGCTGTAAGGACCACTACCACTCAGACCCCAATCCAAAAGGCAACGACCACATCCACTCAGACCCCAATCCAAAAGGCAATCAGCAAGGCTAACCAGACGGCAGTCAGGACCGAGTCAGTGTCCAGCCAAACCCCAGCCCAGCCCGCGCCGGAGAGCGCACCCCTCGTCCAGTCAGCGCCGGAGAGCGCACCCCTCGTCCAGTCAGCGCCGGAGAGCGCACCCCTCGTCCAGTCAGCGCCGGAGAGCGCACCCCTCGTGTGCGTTTTCAGCCCTTGTGCTGTTATTTGTTTGTCCTTTTAAGTTTATAATAAACCCTCGTTAAGTTTATTCCAAGTCTGCCTTCGCCTCCTTCACCCACACCCCACCAATACAACAGCTTGACTCTTTGCCACACAAACTCAAAATGGTTTAGCTGCTGAAGTTCTCTGCTGTAGGTGGAGCTACTTAGATTGGGTGGAGTTTATACTAAAGAGACACCTTATTGTGAAATTAAACATCTTGTTAAATTTAATGTTTTCAGACCTTGACAGCCTACAAAAATACTGAAAATATGGTTTTTAATAGTATGTTTCCTTAACAAATAACCTTACAAGGCTGTGCACATTTTCCCCAAAAAGACCATTACTCAGGTTTGCCCCACTTAGAAGGTTAGTATGGAAATGACTATTGTTAGACATCAGGGCAAGCTAAAATCAGTTTAAGTGCAAATTTCTTGAGAAATAGGATCTATTAATTTTAAAAGTAATATAAGGAATTGCTCACTAAGCCGATAATGAAAGTAAACATAGTAGTTCACTGCCATTCTGCAAGATGACCTCAGAAAGATACTAGCTGATTTACAGCTGGGTAAACGTCTGTAGAAACAGATTTTAATAGATCAAAAGAGTGTGTGCGCATGGGGGGGGGTTAAGTCAGCCACTTTAAAGGCTATGATATTTCTTGAGACTGAATTAATTTCTTGTAATTCAAGTGAAATTAATGAAGATAGTCTATTAAGTCTTGCAACGTCATATAAAGTAACTTGAAAGTACTTTAATGGCTGTAATCTCTGTCTAGTGCAATTTGGCTAAAATATAGTTTTTAGCGAGACTGCCAAGTTCAGAGTTGTTTTTTTCAGTACCATCAGAGATTTTCGTTGTGATACTATGTAACTGCATAAAACAACATAATAACTATGTAATTAAATATATTATATTTATATATAGTGAGTTTCATTACAAAATTACCATAAATATGGAACTGATACAAATCTTTATTTATTATCATCAAGCCATGATTGACTGGAATGATTGTAGCATTTATATATTAGAACTGGGGGGAAAAAGCCTTATGTAGTGTACTGAGGTATCATATTGTCAGGCTGGGCAAGTAATAAGGCACAGACACACACAGATTAAAGATAAGGTTTACTTGTTTAACAGGGATAATTCAAATACATAAGTCAAGAGGAGAGCAATAGTCAATAACCAGGTGAAGCAAAACATGAAGGAGGAATGGAGAGGAATGGTACATACACAAGCGTAGGTCAAAGCACAACAAGAACAATATAACAAAGAGCAAAAGCCCCAGCTACTCTAATGTTAGGAACAAGAAAATCAAACAGGAAGACCAACAAGGCTATAACCACCCCAACACTATGTCGTTACAAAGACGTTGAAAAAACGTCCACAATGTTTATTTAAACTATGTTCCATTTTAGTTGAAAGTGAAAGGTGAACAGATGTCTTTTTTTAGTGGTTGAAAAGACTAAAATAAGTTGAAAACATAGAGATGCTTTCTCATATATATACAGGGGTTAGACAATGAAAGTGAAACAGCTGTTATGTTAGTGTGGGAGGTTTCATGGCTAAACTGGACCAGTCTGGTGGCCAATCTTCATTAATGTCACATTGCACCAGTAAGAGCAGAGTGTGAAGGTTCAGTTAGCAGGTAAGAGCACAGTTATATAGTATATTACAATGCACACAACATTATGGTGACATACCAGAGTTCAAAAGAGGACAAATTGTTGGTGCACGTCTTGCTGGCGCATCTGTGACCATTTTGGGGTGTTTTGGAGGAGCGAGTCAGGAAACGGTTTCCTTCACCAGCATCACGTAGTGACCTGACCACTATCCTGCAAGAAGAATGGCTTAGAATCCCTCTGACCGCTGTGCAGGACTTGTATATGTCATTCCCAAGACGAACTGACGGTGTATTGGCCGCAAAAGGAGGCCCTACACCTACTAATAAATTATTGTGGTCTAAAACCAGGGGGGCAGCCGTGGTCTAGTGGTTAAGGATCTGGTCTGGTGACCTGAAGGTTGCTGGTTTGATCCCCGGGCAGGTCATGACTGAAGTGCCCTTGAGCAAGGCGCCTAACCCCCAATTGTGAGTCGCCTTGGATAAAAGCGTCTGCTAAATGCCTCAAATATGTAAATATATGTTTCAGTTTCATTGTCCAACCCCTGTGGATATATATATATATATATATATATATATAATAAATTTTGGTTACATTAACGATGAAAAAGTTCAGAAAAGAGATCTCTAAATGTAAAATTATTGCCACTCTTGTAAAAATACTAAATATGGCCATTTTACAGAAACCAGGCACAATCAAAATAAATATTTAAATATATTGCAGCGCTACTGTCTCGTTGGGTCGTGGATGCAGGGGAGGCGTGGCCATGCAGGTGCCACTCCTGGTAAGCGAGAGATGTTCTGTGTAAGTACTGTGTGAACACAAGCGGCAGTGGTTGTGTCTGAGGATCAGCTTTGTGTGTGTAAGTCCACTGTCATCCCTGATTGGCCTGTGTTGCTGCTGTTGGTGCTGGAGTCGGTTCTTCTCCTTTCTATGTTCAGTATTGTCTAAAGCGAATTGTTTCACACATCTGCTTCACAAAAACATCACATTATATTTATATATACTGTGTATATATATGTGTGTGTGTGTGTGTGGGTGTGTGTGTGTGTGTGTGTGTGTGTGTGTATGTAAGATTTTGAACAGCTGTGATTATGTCCAGAAAGACTAATTTGGGATTGTACACAACATTTTTATCAATCTCATTTTCATGGCTGTAGAAGGCTAAATGTGGTCCGAAAGAGATGTTTGTCTTGGGCTAAATTTGGACCAAATCCGACAGACTAAACACAAACAAATTTTCAACATCAATTTTTGGGCTAAATAAAGACCATGACCAGCTGACTAGATTTAGTCCAAAAAATAATGTCCATATGACGTCAGGTGTTGGGTGACAATGCCACTGAAGCCCAATAAGGCTACAATGTCCATAAATGTTAACAAGGCTATGACTATGGCTAAGAACAAGAGACAACAAACAAGGACAATTCTGAAGACAAACTCAGCAATAAAAGGACTAAGGCATAATCAAATCAGAATCAAACGGTCAAAGTACAGAAACTAGATCAAAACACACTTTATTTTTTAAACTAGAGATGATTTTGTAACCTTTTCCAGCCTGATGTGCATTAACAACTCTTTTTCTGAGCTCCTCAGAAAGCTCCTTTTTTCATGCCCAGATAGACTTCCACAGACATGTTGTAAAGAGCAGACTTTGATAGAGCCCTGTTTTTTAAATAAAACAGGGCGCCCACTCACACCTGATTGTCATCCCATTGATTAAAAACACCGACTCTAATTTCACCTTCAAATTAACTGCTAATGCTAGAGGTTCACATTCTTTTGTCTCTCACAAATATGTCATATTGGATAATTTTCTTCAGTAAATAAATGAACAAGTATAATATTTGTGTCTCATTTGTTTAACTGGGTTCTCTTTATCTACTTTTAGGACTTGTGTGAACATCTGATGATGTTTTAGGTCAAATTTATGCAGAAATATAGAAAATTCTAAAGGGTTCACACACTTTCACGCATCACTGTGTATGATCTTAAGTTTCTTTATTAGAGAACAATTATTACATTGAATGAATAACAATGTATAATATTAGTTAAATAAATGATTTTCTCCTTCTTTGGGCATTTCTTCCTTGTACAAACAACATGCTAAGTCTCCAGAGAAATACCCTGTTTATTCCCGTTAAAAGATGCACTTTTATAACTACTAGCTCCAAGCATCAGTAATGGAACTAATATCACGAGTGGTTGACTTCAACTCTTCCGTAGCAGGGCTCATCAGTTGCAGTTCAGAGAGGAAAGTTATGCAGCACTAGACAAATTCATCTTTACACGTTCACTTTCTTTACATTTCTGCAGGAGAGCTGCGTTAAACAGTGGATGACCAAGCTATATGTCATACAAATGACGAAGCATAAACAGGGTTGCACACAAAAATTGCATATTTCTTTCTGAAGCCCACTGTATGACTTGGCTTTTACTTTGGGTATTTTCTCAAGGTCTTATTTAGGCCTAGGTAATATCTAGTTTTAGATACAGTTTAGACACAAAACTATATTTGTATATAAACAGCATGTTATATTAGATCACTGTCGAAAAACATTATGTAATAATAACTTCCCAAAAACTTTTAAATGTTCTTCACTTTAAATGTAGGCTAATGTAACACGATCCATTGCTACTGAAAGGTTTACACAATGTTACAAGTCAGCAGCTGTTCTCACAAAGATGAAAAAGAATCATGACACTAGATATCATCTTATGCAAAAGTTTGGGCACCCTGGTTAAACTATATATTTAGATTTTTTAAGTCAAATCCACTTATCTTAAAACACTTCTGTACAGTGGAATGGCTTGACGTTTAATTTACTGAATTTAACATTTTGTAAAAAAAAATAAAATAAATAAATAAAATTTTTAAAAATTCAAAAATTGTAAAATGTGGAGTGTGCAAAAGTTTTTGAACACATTGTATATTTTATTTTTTCCAATGTGGTAAATTCTATTTTAAATGTTATTTTTTCCAATGTGGGAAAAACATTTTTACACTTTTTCCTTGTAGAAGTGAATTGATGTTACTTTTTTTCACATCTTCTTTTAATCAATAAAATTTGTAATTTGTCCAGAGGTACACAAACTTTTGAATAAGACTATCCAAACCGCAAGATTATGCTCTCAAATACATTCATGTTCAGTATCAGAGACAAATTAAAGTCATGTCTCTAAAGTAGAAATTCCCTAAGAGCATCTAGAAAATCCACTGAAAAGAACCAAAACTCAAAAGGAGAACCTATCTTCCTCTGGGCCACAGAGGATAGGGCATTTACGAACAGCAGGTTTACAGTCAAAATTAAGTGACTGTGTCCAGGATGGCTAATCATAGTATATACAGACCACACAGTTACATTAACGTATTTAAAACAGCTATTTAAAATCACTGCTCGGTATAGAAACACAGATGCTTTGCTTTATCAAATATTGCGTTGTGAGGCTTTTTCACAAAAAAATGTGTGAGTACAATTGTGTGGTGTGAGATTTCTTCAGAAAACAGTTCTTTGAGGTGTGAGAGGTTGAACGTGTGAGAAAGATGTGCAAGAAGTGTAATGTTGTGATAGGCAGAGCTCAGTTTAATGCAAATGTAGTGAGAATTTGAACTGAGATGTGCTCTGAATGTACTGTAGTATGAACAAACACTTACAGTCTACAGTAAAATAGCCCAGCTGTTCAGGGCAATAACAAGGCTACGACTATGGCTATGAACAAGAGACAACAAAGCTAATTATGAAGACAAACAAGGCAGAATTAGGGTCAAAGTACAGAAACTAGATCAAAACACTTTATTTTTCAAACTAGAGATGATTCTGTAACCTCTTCCAGCCTGATGAGCATCAACAACTTTTTTTCTGAGGTCCTCAGAAATCTCCTTTGTTTGTGCCCTGATACACTTCCACAAATGTGTTGTGTAGACTTTGTTAGATCCCTGTTTTACATATATATATATATATAAAACAGGCTGCCCACTCACACCTGATTGTCATCCCTTTGATTGAAAACACCTGACTCTGATTTCACCTTCAAATTAACTGCTAATCCTAGAAGTTCACATATTTTTGCCTCTCACAAAAATGTCATATTGGTAAAATATGTACAGTAAAATACAGTAAAATAGCCCAGCTGTTCAGGACAATAACCCCAAATAATCAGCTACAATCTGCTACACAATGAAGTAAAAACGGGAGAATGCTTACATCATGTCTACACCACGTAACACCTAAATGTATAATCATGTAGAAGTGGAGTTTTCTTCATGCTATCGTGTTTTCTAGCAAAGGGTAAAATGTGCAGAAGGCTTTTTGTTGGATGTAATTTTTGAACTCATTCAGAGAGGTTGGTAAAAGCTAAGTACTTGTTATTGGTTGTATTTAATTAGAATCATGATAAATGTGTGGCATATTTGGGTGATATTTGTTCAAAAAAGGTAACTTGGGACAAAAAATGAGCTTTACAGATTCTTTAGATATCAAATAATTATCAAATTAATATCAATAATACAATAATCACATTAGAAACAGAAAAGAGTAGAAATAGTCACTAATTTGTGGAGCCTAAATGGTTCAAAACAACAGATGTTCTAACAAGCACAATAACACATTTACAGGACAGTGCTGAGTAAGACGTATTTGAGTTTGAGGTGTATCTTTAGCCAGAAGGTCTAATATTTTGATTAACCATAGGCACACAAAACACTGCAACATAAAAAAATTTAATATTGTGAAAAAAGTGTTCATAATTTATTTCAAAAAAGGAAACTGTCATATTTTCAAAAACAGTATCAACATTAAAACAAAAGAAGGCTTGAAATGTCACTTTACATGTAATGAATATAACACATATGGCAGTTTACCTTTTTAATTAAATTATGAACACAAATTAACTTTTTCACACTATTCCTATTTTTGGTGATGCTTTAATACAAGGTGGCATTGAGTCATCAGTCCCTCCAGTGATAAGTGCAGTAGGTCTTGTCCACACATATCCAAATATTGTTTCTGTTTCAAAAAATATCTTTGCCCAGACAAATTTATATATATATATATATATATATCAAGGTGCACAGCTTGTAGGCCAGTGATAAAACAGGCAAACTTCATGCAACATTCAGCGTCTAGGACCCCTCTAATGCAATGTAATGTAAGGCAAGAGGAGAGACACTGTCACTACACTATATAACTTGTGTGGCTGCTGGAAGTGGTGTTTGGTGCTATTCCTGTGTTCTGTTTGGATCCCAATGCCCCAATACAGTGAAGGAGTACTGATTAAATGGTGCTGTCTGTCATTTGAGACATAAAACTGAGGTCTGAAAAAGATCCCTGGTCATTTCCTCTAAAGGAGTAGGGGTGTTACCCTGATGTGCAGGCTAAATCTTCCACTCTTAATCATCCCCATCTTCAAATATTGGCTCAGTCTCTCCTCACCTCTCTGTTTAATAGCTAATATGTGATATGCCTTCTGGTGTGGACTGGGTGCTGTCGCATCATCCAAGTAAATGCTGCACACTGGTGGTGGTTGATGTGCTCTCTATTGTTTGTCTCAGAAGTTGAAGACTATAAAACTATAGAAAAGTAACTGTAAATTAAATGAAAATAATAATTTCAGTATATTTAATAGGCCTAATATTATTATTATTATTATTATTGTTGTTGTTGTTGTTGTTGTTGTTGTTATTATTATTATTGCTTTATTATTATTATTATTATTATTATTATTATTATTATTATTGCTATATTATTATTATTATTTTGTTTATAATAATAATAATAATAATAATAATAATAATAACATTTATTGTTTTAACACTTACGTTTCTCAGGTTTTCCAAGGTTGAATTCATGTTGGCACCCAAGTTTGTGAAATATGTTGATATGCTGATTGCTGCTGAAATATCACATTATAATGAGTTTGCAAAGGCAACATTAGCTGGCTGATTAGATTATGCTAATGGTATTAACATATATAAGATTTATATCCCCTCTGCAATGAGCAAAGATGTCTTGGTATACAATCAGTCTTCCAACTTAAAATCTAGTGCTTCTTCTACGAAAGTAGGATCTTCTGGGATTGTGTAAAAGTATATGCCCTGGCTCACAGGAATCAATGGATGAGTAAATCCTTGTTGGAGCTATTTATGCAGGAGTGCTTTCCTGTACACCCACAATGACTTAAAATGGAATCACTCCAACCACCACAATGCAATGAGTAGCTTCCAGCTGCATGATGTTCTAGCAGCCAATACGTGCCGGGCCAGTCCGTGTTCTGTTACGTACAGAAGAGTCTGAAAAAGGATGCACTTACTAGCAAGCTTAAAATGGAACTTTTGGAGGTGTCATCAGGGTCGCCGCCCATACTCTTCACAAAAAGTTCAAATGAGCGTGCCGTGAGACCTCCGTTTACAGCTCATGTGGAAAGTGAAGAGAATAGACTTGGCTTTTTTTCTTTCAGCCTATTTATCTGTTCTATTATATGGAACAAGAGGGCGGAATAGTAGTGGGACAAATTATAAGACTACTGATGCATTAGGTGGAAAAGAAAGAACAAGTGTGTGGGTGTGGGTGTGTGTGAGAGACAGAGAGAGTGTGTATGTGTGGGGTTACAGCGGCCAGTGGGGACATTGTGTGAAATCTCCCCGGATGAGCAGCAGTGGGTTTTCCACAGCTCACTTCCAAAGCGACAGCTGTCTCCTCTCATCCGACCAAACATAGTGGGATCGTAAGAGAGGTGGGGGTTAGGCAAACACACAAAAAACAGGACAGAATGAAGCAAAGAACATCCAGAGCAAACCGGATCTGAAATTAACACCTGACAAACGCAGGCCTGAAGAGTAAGGACCCACAGATGGACAGCCTGAGAGATTGGACATTGTCGAGGACAACGGAACCCTCACGTCTCAGCTGCTCAGCGGCCCAATGTGCCTATACTCAACCTGACAGAAACCAATGCCAGAGGATGTGGCAGTGAAATTGTCTTGTTGTCAGCTGAAGCACAAAAGTAAAAATAAAGAAAAAATAGAAAAACTGGAGTTACCTACAATGTCAAGATAAAGACAAGATTGAGACTTTCTACCCAGTTCTCTTTCAGCCATAACATTAAAACACCCCCTGGCCCATTTTATCAGCTCCACTGAGCATACAGGTGCACTTTGTAGTTCTACAATTACAGGCTGTGGTAACCCTACTTACGAGCATCCCTACTAACGAGTATTCCAGGTAACGAGTCGAGATCTCTGAATATTTTTGTTCCAGTTAACGAGTATAATTCCAAGTAACGAGTAGCGTAAATTTGTTCAAGTATGCCAACTGCTAGGGGCGCTGCGGTCGTAGCATCCCCTAGATGCTAGCGTAGAAGAAGAGGTCAGTCAATACCTTTGACTGCTGTCCAGTGAAAGTGAAAGTGCTAGTGAAAGCGACGCTAAGGTAGCAAAAGGTAGTGAACAAGAAAGTTAGATACATTTTACTTTTACTTTTCATATGATAAGTGTAACCATGCCATACACGTACGCCCGTCCTCCTGTCCTCCTTAGCCGCCAGCCTACACGAGCGCCGTCGTCAGGTTTATGTTTTAAATACCCATATAAACACATTATTTAGCATATTAAAGTATACTGTATATTGGCCGGCTGACACGGATTAATCAGTTTTACATGTATTCTTATGGGGAAAATGTATCCAGCTAACGAGCAAACCAGCTAACGAGCTCGTAAGTAGGGTTACCACTGTACTTTATTAACCTCCTTTCACCCTGTTTTTCAGTGATCAGGAACCCCACAGAACAGCTATTACTTATTGGTGGGTCATTTTCAGCACTATAGTGACACTGATGTGGTGGTGGTGTGTTAGTGTGTGTTGCACTGCTATGAGGGGATCAGACACAGCAGAGCTGCTGATGTTTTTAAGCACCTCAGTATCACTGTTGGAGTGAAAGTTGTGAATTAACCAAAACTATCCAGCCAACAACGCCATGTGAGCACCAATGAAGGTCTAGAGGATTAACACAAACTGTGCAGCAAACAATAAGCTAACTTTCATCTACAAGGTGGGACAACAAGGTAGATGTAATAGAGTGGACAGTGAGTGAGTGTTTAAGAACTCTACTGTGTCTGATCCACACCGGACCAGTGCATTACTTGCATATCATCACAGTTGGAATTTTAAAAATTTCTAAATTTTTTACATGAAATTTTCTCATTTTGTGTGAATATTTCCCCATGAGTGCATCATTACTTTGTTTTATATACATTCAGCAATATGTTTTGGAGATACACTATTGTTCAAAAGTTTGAGGTCAACCATAAAATTGAACTAAAAATTTATTTTATTTTCTCAATAACATGTGAGGTAAGACAGTGTCACCACATTTTAATTCACTTTTACTTTCTCCCACAAGTTGTTGAGTTATATAGTTGTAGGAGTTAATACTTTTAGGCTTTAGTACAGATGTTTACTCTCCACCAAAAGTTTAAGACATCAGTCAAAACATCAAGGGATGTAGGAATATGGTGGTTATGTGATTTGAGCTAGCGGTAGTGCTTCAGCTCTTATTTCACTAATGGTGAACAAGAGAACCTTTTTACTTTTTCAAAGGCACAGTCTAGTTTTAAAAATGCTTGAACAGATCTCAAATCCTAGTGATGAATATTGTTTACTGAGGTCTTTAAAAACTAATATCTCCTAGAATAGTGATTAATGTCATTTATTGAGGATGGTTAAGGACTAATATCTCCTATTCTAGAGATTAGTTTTGTAAATTGAGGTTTCTTATCAACTAATGTCTCTTAGTGTAGTGATTAAATATTATTTATTGAGGTCATTTAAGACGTATAGTGAACTAAAACATTGTCCTACTTGTCCTACCTCATATAACTAATTTCTTATAACTACTTAGTTATTGTATATACTATTATATACAATATAATATGCAATATTATATGTTTTCGGATCTAATTCCGTGATTAAGTTCGCAGACGATATCTCGGTGATAGGTCTGATCAGTGGTGATGATGAGACGGCCTACAGGGACGAGGTACAGCACCTGGTCACATGGTGCGACAATAACAACCTGGTGCTCAACACTCAGAAAACCAAGAAGATCATCGTGGACTTCAGGAGGAACAAGAGTGAAGCACACGCACCCACCTACATCAGCGGTGCTGCAGTAGAATGTGTGTCTGACTTCAAGTTCCTTGCCATCCACATTTCGGACGATCTCTCTTGGTCACTGAACTCCTCCATCACAGTGAAAAAGGCGCAGCAGCGTCTTTATTTTCTACGGAGCCTCAGGAAAGCTCACCTGTGTCCCAGGATACTGGTGGACTTCTACCGTTGCACCATTGAGAGCATACTCACAAACTGCATCCCAGTGTGGTACGGCAACTGCTCCGCATCGGACCGCAAAGCCCTCCAGCGGGTGGTGAAAACCGCCCAACGCATCACAGGCACCCAGTTACCCAGCATTGAGGACATTTACCACAAACGTTGTCTGAGCAGGGCAGATAACATCATCAAAGACACTTCTCACCCCAACCACAGACTCTTCACCCTCCTCCCATCTGGCTTCCGCTCCCGTACCAGCAGACTCAGGAAGAGTTTCTTCCCTGAAGCTGTAATCTTGCTGAACTCCACATAGTCACTTAACTGCACCTGCACTTTCTGTAATGTAATATATTGCCCTCTCATCTGCACAATCCATATTGCACTAATTTATTACTGTACATACTGTATATACTTATATACACATTCTACATTCATGGTCATTTTCTGCACTGTGTACAATTTATTACCATTCTCCTTTATAACTCTCCTCTCCACTGTACATTGTTTACTGTACATTTGTATATTATATATATAATATATTTATACTGTATATTTTTGCATATTGTAATTACAGCGTCCAGGCTGTGGTTACTCCCCTGCACTTTATGTATATAACACTGTATTTTGCACTTCTGGTTAGATGCTAACTGCATTTCATTGGCTCTGTACATGTACTCTGCACAATGACAATAAAGTTGAATCTAATCTAATCTAATCTAATCAAATCTAATTTAATCTAATATATGCTATTACATGACAGACATATACTTGCATATACATATATAATATACGTGGATACAGTTAATACATGTATCTGTATTTTTTGTTTTTGTAGGACCGGAGGCTGGTTGCTAACAGAAGGCTCATTGAAATAACAGTGTAAACCCGCCAAAGCCCGAGGTAGCTGCTGCTGCTTTAGATCTCCCCTTTAGTTATCCTCAAGGCTGTATTCAGTTGGTCTTTTTTAACTGACTGAATGTCAATGTTTATATTTTTGAGACTTATGCAAGTCTGAAAGCGGTTCCCATGTAGTTTCCCTTGCTTCAGTTTTTCTCTTCTCTAAGCGATCTGAGTTTAAGTTTGCACTGAAGCACCAAGCTTCTTTCTTTCCCTTCATCCTCTCCTGACAGCTCAAATGTTATTTATGGAGATAGGGTTGTGCTCTTCTGTGTAGTGCAAAGTTTGTTACAAAGACAGATAAGGATTGTTAATGTAATTAACACACCTGTAAAGCAGAGTAGAGCTAAATGTCTCAGTCTCTATATCAGCACTCACCAGAAAACGTGGTCAGAACTAACCTTTGCATAAGTATTTAACTTGTCTATCCCTCTGTAGGCTTCTCCACTCATTCTACTGTAAGTTATTTAAGTGGTAGTCCAAGATATGGCAACACCTGTGTGCATGCATGTGTCATATATCATAGATGCACATTTGCTAGCTTTTTCAAACCAGTGTAAGCGGAATTTAACATGAGCTTTGATTGAGCAGAATGAAGGAATCCTTCAGTTCAGTTCATTCACCGAGTATTTTCATTCCAAGAGAGTGACTTATTCACAATCTCAAAAATCAAATCACAGTAATAAGAGAATTTGAAAGCAGAAAGACAAACAGCAGAAGACGACGGCGGTCTGGTAGGCTGAGCCTAAGGCTGTTTACCTTCACATTCTCAAAAATATTACACACTCGTTAGAGACAACAAACTGAACAATTAACCCCTGTGGCCCGCGGCACCTTGTAAGCAGGTAGTGTGATTACACTGAAGTGAGGGACACTTTTAAACAGGACCGCTGTAATCTTCCATGCTTGTTGAGAGCGACTATTAAATCACTCCAGAAATCAATGAGGATAGCGATTGCTTAGCCACCATGCATATAAATGTCTGCGCTACATAATGAAGGGAAAGGCGTGTCCGGCATCTCCATCATTGATAAACGCTGCATTAATCTGGCTGTTCCATGCACAATCTGCACAAATGGACAACGGCCTGCGTCCCCAAGATCACTGCATGCTGATCCATTCAGGTCATGAACGATTGACTGTGAGAAGCAGACTGTACGTGACTTAGACAGACTCTGCAGAGTTCCTCAGCAGCTCCTCCAGTGAGGCAGCTTTAATTAAGCTCTAACTGTCACGCTGGGAGGGACTACATTATTCAAGGCCTTAAATGCAAAAGCAATGGGGTGATTACTGTTTTTCTGATGGCAGGTGCCAAGCACGTAACTTTTAGTGACTTGATTAGACACAGAATGTGACACTAGAGAGGCCATTAACATCACACAATATAAAGAAAAACTCAGGAAATGGGACACTATTAGAGAAGAATTGTTAGGATTTAATTTTTTTTTTTCAAACCATCTGAAAAGCACTATTAAATGTTATAATAATAATAATAATAATAATAATAATAATAATGCATTTATGACCTAATTAATAAACACTAATTACCTAATTAGTTAATAAACAATTTTTAAACCACACCTTAAAAGGGGACAGCCCATAAAAGGGGACAGCATGTGTTCCTGGAATTACAAAGAACCTACCAGGATGTACAGGTTTAAAGGCAAACGCCTCTCAGCCAACAAACATGTAAGAGAGTAAATTCAGGGAAGTCTCAGAGGACAAAAACACAGGAAAGGTCAAAGTTTGAGTGTTAGAGATTGTGTAAAACAGTCAGATTTGAGACCCTTAGAGAAATACTGCTAATTACCAGTAGAGGCTAACCTGCACAGGTAAAGCCAGTCACTCAGTTGTAAACAGACAGCACAAAACCTTTAAATAAACCAGTCACACCTGCAAGCAATATCAGCTAATGACTGGTGCTAGTGAATCCTGAAAAAGGTGGTGCATGTCCCCAGCAGCAAATGGTCCTACAGCAGGGGTGGTCCCTTACAGGAATAAACCAGTCACAGCTACAGGTAATCTGCAGGTAACATCAGTCTGACTGGCATTAGTGAATCAGGAAAGAGCAGAATGTGCCCTGCAATACTTACACTATTAAAAGCAAAGACAGACAAAATAAGGCTTTATTGGCCAATTTTCCACTTACTGTACTTTGAATTTGTTTTTCAAAGTGCTCACAATAGATGTTTCACATGTGTGCAGTCACATTGACCTCCAAACCTGATCCAGGTCAAAATGAGTCTAATATTCACCTCAACTACCAGACAATAGACCAGCAAATCCTTGAAGTTGCTCTCCACTCCATGTCTCATCTGTGGAGACTCAATCCAATCCACTCAAAGGCATAAAATAACTACCTCAATCGGAAAAGGGGTGGAGGGTTTAAAAAAATGAGATTTCATTGCATGTTGTCTGATAAATCACGCCATTTGGCACGCTCTTGCTGATATCAGCAAAGTCTTTTCAGTACAAATCTTTTCAAGCCTCGCCTGCCTACTCCTCTTCATTTTCCCACAGCCGGAGTGGAAGAGGGAGAACGGCCTTTGAAGTCACTGCCATGCAGAGAGGAGAGTTTATAAAAAAAGGAATAGAGGACTGGAGATTAATTAAATGCAAGCTGCTGAGGATGTCTCTTCCAATTAGTATCATTCCAGTTTCCCCCTCTCATTTTGCTGGTATTCCTGGCTTTTATAGTGCATTTTACCAAGACAATGTCATTGCTGTTGGTTTCAATAAAGACGTAGCAGGACACATTAGAAGACACTGCATCAGATTACTTTGGCATAATCGTTTAAGCTGGTTTTGCCATTGGTTTCGGCCTTTGTGTACTAATTAGAAGTGGCTGTCATGAGCAGGAGAGGGGTGAAAAAGTTTTCAGCAGATTTACAGCACGGAACACAACACCTCACACATCAGTGAGGCCTAATAATAAGCAGAGGAGTGCCACTACTTGGCATGATTTACTGGCTCCTTCGTCAATGACTACGTTGACATTTTTGTAACAGCTTCCAGCACTAATCAGTAGACCTGAATAAGTATGCAGCGCTGTTGATTTAATTGGGGATGATACAGGCACGCCTGACGAGCCGTAAGTGGAGGCGTATCTAATGCCATGCTTACAAGGCACAAGAAATCTGTTATTTACCTCTAGGAGGTAATGCATGTGCTTTGTGTGGGTAATGGCTTATAATGTAATACCCAATTGATTATATAGTGACAGCAGAGGTTGCGGAGCAGTCAGGCTGCCCTGAAGGTTGTGGTCCATGAGTGGGATAAGAATAATGGGAGGGAGTCAGCAATTGGATGATATCGTCAGTTGGGTATCAAACAGGCCTGGGAAATATCTAAAAACAAACAACACAACATTTTCTTATGTAAATGTTGAAATGATATGAAGACTCACTCCTGAATGTCGATAGCACGCTACATATTAGCTCCACTTCTTTAAACATGTTTTTAGCTTATAATTAATTGATTAAAGTAAAATTATTGATAATTAATGAACATCATATGTTAAATAATAAGTAATTAAATATTTTTGCTAAGCAACTCATCACTTGTTTTAAACTTTTGGTACTGAAAACATTGTGTTTTTTTGAGCTCCTGATCCAGTACATGTTTCTTCTTTATAGTACAGTACTACAGTAAATATGCATGGTAAAGTGACTCGTGTGCTGATAGCATCCTCTGGTAGAGGTCAATGGAGCATGTGTGGTGTATATAAAACATTTAACCCTCTGGAGTCTGAGGCATATTAACAAAATTCTGCAAAAACACTTATATAACCGCAAGATTTTATCCTAGACACTAAATATACCCGGAAACCTTAAAATGATGCGATTTGTCATTCATATGATAATGACATAGTAATTTCGGACATGATATTGATGGGTTCCAGTGGCTGTGGAATGTGTGGAATCTGAACCAACAAAGACATTTCACCTGAGGTGTTCCTGAACAAAAGACCTCTCACTTCTCACCTCACACATATCTCATAAATATTCAATCTATGAGCCACTGAATGAATCAAAGTGTCAAGTCAAATTTGTTAAGCTTTAGAAATAAAACCCCATACAATTTCTAAAAACTGTAATGTTGTGTGTATAGATAACACGTCGGTTTATTCAGTTTAGAACTCTATAATTTTGGTTAAAATTGCTTAGAGTGTTTTTTCACAAATATATCAGCACATCTGAAAATACGTTTTTGAAAAGTTAAGTAAGTTTAGAGCAGATTTTATGAAAATATAGATTTATGACACTTACTGTTTTGACACTGTTGTTGCTGAGTTTGTGCTGAACAAAAGCTTGTGTGACACTTTGGAAAAAAATAATTTTAGGTGTAATTTGCAAAAATGTCAAGGCATGTCAAATGAATTCAGAGTGTCTGAAATACCCTCAGACTCCTGGAGGTTAAGTGCAGTGGCTTTTGATGTAGCTGTTAGTGTCTATGGAAGCTAGAAAACAGTAGATGGAATAAAATATGCTGTTTTTGTATTACTTTTATGTTATGTAGTGAAATGTTTAAAATGAATCCTCTTCAGTTCATTTCTCTTCACCACCCCAAAAATAATTGCTTTTGAGTCATCATTGTCTTACTTGTTAGTGATTGCTGATATCTGATTTATAGTGCCCTATTGTCCAGGCTAACATAGTAGCTACTCAGACAAAACTGAATGCACTGATTAGGCTGTAATTACATTAAATTGATTTATTTCAAAATTAAATTTCATTATATTAGAAACTTTATTCTAACAATTGGACACACAAGCATTCTTGTAATCATTATAGAGTTTAAATACTTTTATATACTTTTACTAAATTATATACAGTATATATATATATATATATATATATATATATATATATATATATATATATATATATATATATATATATATATACTGTACCATGTTAGATGCAAATTTAATGAAGGCAAATTTAAGAAGATTGACAATTTGAAAAAGAAGTGTACAGACTCCAAAGGATACAAAAGCCTTTTCTATATATGATGGGTATGAATGCCTTCCCACCATCTTTGCAAAGAGTCTGTCTTAATGCTTCATGTCCAAACTAGACCATGAGCCGCCACTGATATTGACTGTTACTAGCAACATTGACTGCTGCTGCATTACAGTCTGAATGTCCATTATGGCTATAGGGGGTCTAGCTTACATAAGGATAGTGTGTCCTACAGGGCATCATAGGGTTCCTTCCTTTTTGAGACACTTGAAACACTGTCCAGAAATGATTCCAAATAAACAGAACCTGACAAGTAATTACAGGCGGAAGTCTCCTTATTCCCCTCCAATTATCTTCCATCAGTCCACCTTAGGGCCAATTATTCCAAATTGTGTTGTCATTGTAGCTGATTTTTTCTATCTTATCTCAGAGCATGTGGTTACTCATTAGTGCTTACAAGTAAACTTGTTTGTGTGTAGTGGTCAATAGCCTGAGCAAGATTTCCTTTCTGTCTTTTTTAATGGCCACCGTTAACGTTGATCTTCAAACGATTTGCCAGTCAGAGTTGTAAGTTCAATTACAAAAATTGTAACTATGAAAACATGTAGAGAGTGAAGCTGATGTGGGACTAGCATGGGATTGGCTTTCCAGAAGCAAAGCAAGATGACATCTTAATTTCCCTGGTGTTTCTCTTCGCTCTCCCAAACCACACAAATTATTGGCTGAAAGACAGCAGCTCTCTGCAGTGCAGGGGCTCCTTTTATTAAGTCCTCCACTTTAAATGTCACCGCTGCCCTTCGCAGCAACGGCCTTGCCGGGTAGGCAAACACCACGGGACGAGTGTCACAGCGGTCGCTCTTCCTCCTCGGGATTTGGTCTGAGTGAAAACAGAGATGACGGCGCACGCATGCCCAAGACTCCGGCGGGGTCATGGCAGATGATGCAGAGTATCGCCCTGTGCATCCCTGCTGACAGCAAACAGAGCATACCATGGCTTACACACTGTACCTTCCACTCTCTCTGCTCTGCAAACACACACACACACACCAGCCAAGGTGTAAAAGCAACTGCAAATCTGTAAATTAACATATACGTTACATTACTTTGACTGAAGGCATGATTTGCTAAGATCCCAAATAAGGAAAGAAGGACCAACACTTTCATCACAGTGTTAATCACATGGGGACGTGACCTCCATCTTTATCCTATCCGTGCAGTGAACACATTAATGCAAAAACTAGTGAGCACACACACAAGAGGGCAGTCATTTCTTGATGTACCTAGAGTGGTAGGCAGCCCCATCATCTTTGCTGTCCGGGGGGGTTAGGTGCCTTCAGCCACGTTCTGCTGGTTCATGGATTGAACCAATGACTTTTTGACTTTTAGAGAAAAGCTGCCCTCACCCACACTGGTGGAGAACAAGGTTAACAGGCTCAAACCAAATGTATAATATATATACATATATATAGTAAATGAATACTGAAGTCATCCAGACTATGAAGTAACACATCAGGAATCATGTAGTAAACTTAACTGATGTCTCAAACCCATTAAGAGGGCAAGAAATGCAAGTCATTAACTCTGTTAACTGAAAGCCATTCCAGGTGACTACCTCATAAAGCTGACTGAGAAAATGCCAAGAAAGCTGCATCTAAGCAAGAGGTGCCTACTGTGAAGTATGTAACATATAAACATATTCTGGTTTGTTTACTTGTTTGTTTACTAAATAATTACAGATGTAATTATTCATAGTTTGGGTGACTTTAGTATTAATCTACAATGCAGAAAATTTTTAAATCATGAAAATTTGATTTTGCTATAATGATTTGCTATAAAGACAACTTCAGTTTCTAATAACAAATGATCATTTGCATGTGCTGTATAGTTTACTGTGTGTGGGCATTTTTCAGGAGATTTACTAAAGAAAACTGTACAGATGGTGGCCCAGTCAAAACAATTAAGAAAACAAGATTTAAATGAGTCTTTTGCATGTGCTAACTGCTCTTAGGGCACACAGAATTAAAGCATGTACAGCTCAAACTCTTTGCTTGAAAGTCATAGATGCAGTCAGTACATTAAAAAAACAGCAAAAGCCGCATAACCTTAGCTTGCAGAAGTACAATTAAATGCTTTGTTTTTATGAGAATCTTATTAGTCCTGTTAATCATGTAGTAATGATAATGTTGTAATATTAATCATTAATTATTCATAACTAGATATCAAAACCAAAAGCCATTAACTACACAATAAAGCTTATATATTTACATTTCTATGCAGTGAATGTATTTGATTTAGCCTACAGTGGACTGTATTATATATACAGTGGAACCTCGGTTTTTATTATTAATCTGTTCTAAAGTGTCTGATGATAACCAAGACGAAGAATAACTGAATTAATATCCCCATAAGAAATAATGTAAATCCAATTAATCCATTCCAGACACTCCAAAATGTTAACAAAATAGATTTTATATAGAATAACTATAGTTTTACATGTAGAACATAATGAGAAATAAATACAAAGATTAATGAAATGGATAAATTAACATTTAACATCACTCTTACAGGTTTATGTTCTGTTTTAGAGCATGCCAGTGTGGGCCCGCCAGCAGCCTTTGCTTTGTACACAGTTCAAACCAAAAGCCATTTACTACACAATAAAGCTTATATATTTACATTTCTATGAAGTGACAATTTCAACTTCAATTTCAAATAACAAATTTGCATGTGGTGTGTAGTTTACTGTGTGTGTGTGCATTTTGCATATTTACTAAAGAAAACTATGCAGATGGTGGCGCAGACAAAACAATGGAGAAAACAAGATTTAAATGAGCCTCTTGCATGTGTTAACTGCTCTTGATACTAGAGCAACATTGTTTGTAGACATTACTATATCATAGCAACAAAAGGAATTAAACCCTAGCACATAAAAAAGAGTAATTAAAAGTATAGTAAAATAAAAGTATTCTTCTTTTTATGGTCTTTTTTGTTCTTTGTGGATGTGGAAGCTGGATAAATGGAAGATTCCATCAGATGAATAAAGTCAATCAGCTTTTTTTTTCTCTTTTTTGTGAAAAGTGAAGACTGTAATCTTTCACAACTGATTTGTTGGAAATGTTCTGTTGTTTGAACATTTTGTTTCTATATTGTAATTTTTTTAAGTTGTTCAATTTAAATTTGAATAACATAACAAACACCTGTAATTGAGTTCTATGGGTTAAATTCTACATTAAGCTTTGGTGAAGACCTGCTATATTTGAGGCTTTCATGACATTTCTGCAGTTATGATGCTTTACTGTTATGGCATTCCAAATCTTCATCAATTCTAAAAGGTATTTTTGATTAGTGTTTTCCAACACTGTACCTTGATTAATGAGAAATTATGAAATTGTTGAGGGCGTTTTCACACCTGAAAGTCTGGACCATGGTCTGAAACAAGGCTTTGTATTTATTTGGTCCCGTTAGTTTTGTTTTCACACTGCATTTTTGCAAGCGCACCAAAGACCTTTGAATGATATGCCTACGTCCTGTCATCATCACTTACATGGGGTGCATCTTCCCACACTTAACACTGATTGGTTTGTAGAAGGATTTGTGTTTGTCCTTAGTGGTTAATTTGGCAAAAAGCCTTTTCCAGGATAAAATTAATGAAGACATTGATTTTGTTACCACAGTAGTGCTGTTATTATGGTATTTATACCAGCAGCAGTAACTTCAGGCACAATACTCTAGGGTAGTTCAAATTTGCCAAATGAACGTGCTTGTACTGAAGCAATTGTATTGCTGCCGACAGATAAAGAGGAAAAGGTGGCAAGTGATCCTGCAGGTCTTGGCAACTCATGTCTCTGTATTTCGTCCGAAAGTCTGAACCTTCTAGGAAAGTGTTTTCACACTGCACATGAACCAGACCATGGTTCAGTAGATCCACACCGAGACCACCTCTTATGTTCAGACCAAATTTTGCTTCTTTGGTTCAGACCATATTTGGGCCCTGCTATTTTGGTTCAGACCGAACTGAAAAGTCAGAAAGTCCAGACCAAACAATGTAGGTCTGAAAGCACCCTTATTCACTTCCCTAAACAAAGGAATGCTTTGAAATGGTTTATTTTGCTAAAGCACATTAAAATAAATGTATTGATTGTTTAGCAAACTAGCATCATTGTACAACCTTTATATTTTTAAAAGAACGGCTCACTCAAAAACCACAGTTGTACCATTTTCCACTGACTTCAGATGTAGTTGATGAACCAAAACATGTTTAGAGGCCAAATTTTCTTCTTTCATTTAGAACTGTAGGGCTAACATTGCTAACAAACACTAGGACTCAGTAGTCACCTAAATTTGTCCATTTGACAAAATCAATCAACCTGCTAAACCCACATCCAGATTTTAATTAGCCAATGTTGTATAGGACTTACGATGGTCTTAAAAGAAAAGAAGTGAAAACAGTTATTTACGTCATGAATACAGAGGCCTGCGGCTGTCTGGAGTAACTGCCTGTACTGGTGATCATTTTGAAGGTAAGTCATGCTGCATCCTAAAACACATTGCCTAGTCTATGAGACCTTGATTAAGATGTGGATGTGGTTTGAGCAGGTTGACAGAAGCTTTGGTCAGGGAAATGGACTCATGTAGATGACCACTGAAATCTAGTGTTTGTCAACCTAGCAGCTCCAGTTTGAAAGAAGCAATATTTGCAGTTCAGACATGTCTTGGCTGTTTGGCTATACCTCCGGTAAGTGAACAAATATGTAAACATAATTTCTCAGTAAAATAGTCCCTTAAGAACCACTTCTTGCTTCCATATGTTTAGCCAGTGTTGTCTTTCGATTCTGAGGTACAACAGAAATCGCCTGACTACTTAGGTGTGTTGTCGTGTGTGTGTATGTGTGTGTTCACAGGCTGACTGGCATGAGTTGGCGCCTTCCGGCTACCTCCAACGCAATGTTTGGGCAGAATAAATAGCAGTAAATGATGAAGAGGGGGGCAAGGATGAGTCATCGGGAAGGAGACTCACAGAAAGAAAGTCATAGACAAGGAAAAGGAAAAAAACTGCCCTGTAACAATACTGCTTCTGTGGAGCTTTGATACGTCCCGAGAGCCCGCTGGTTATACATGTGGCTACAACACAAACGGAGCTGCGTGAAATGTAGTTCGAGGCCAGGGCATGCAGAGTGGAGAATCAACCACATGCAATGCAGCCACTTAAATTTTACTGCCCTATACTTTTTTGAGAGCCTGGAACACAGCAGAAGTTCAACAAAGACATTTTTAAAGGAACAGCCTTGGACAAAAATGAATCTGATTAAAAAACTTCACCTCTTAACCACATTGTAGAGTCTTTTTAATGGTTTATACTGGGCCACACTGAATTAAGGGGGGTACAGCTCAACTTCTTTGCTTGAAAGTCATTAAGTGCAGTCAATACTTTAATTAGGAAAGGTAAAAGTAATTGTACTTAAATTTTTACCCTGATTTATGATTTTACCCCAGTGTGATTTGGTAGCCAGTGACCCACCCACTGGCTGACTCTACACATTACTTATAATGTTCTTGTAGGAAGATGAAGACTAGCACAGGACTCCTCCAATCCCTTGTGAGATAAACCGCCGCCTTTTTTCAAACTGCTACCAATACCACCACTGGGCATCCAACACACTAGGAGGAAAGCACAAAGTCTGATGGATCTCCTGGCAGACGCCTCAGCCAGCCAACATTACTTAATAGTGCTGGGGAGAGAGTGTCATCTTACCCACCCAAAATGAGAGCACAACCAATGTTGCTCTCTCAATGGCAAGCAGCCTGATCGGAATTCAAACTTGCGATCCTCAGATCATAGTGACAGCGTCTTAGTTCGCTGAGCCACATAGGGCAGCTGTAAAAGTACAATTAAATGCTCTGTTTTCATGAGATAATCTTGTTTAGTCCTGTTAATCATGTAGTCCTGAGGTCATTTCTTCCTTTACAGGAGATCTTCAGTAATTTTCTGTCAGAATCATCCTTGTCAGTGTTCTTCTCCCTCCTCACCTGAGAACATTACAGACTACTGTATCTACCGTTTTTCTGCTGTTCAGACAACCCTGTCCCTGATACCAGAGATCAACACCAAAACACATGACCACTGTTACTCCTCTCCCAGCACAGAAAAGAACTACAGCACACTAGGACAGTAATGCTCGTCCTGCAGTCATTTTATTGACTTCTGGATTTGAGTTTTATCACTGAGGAGATATTTCACTACAGACGTCCAACTGATAAACCAACAAAGCTCTGAACAGGCCTTTATTTACTTAAGACATATATCTTTGGATCTCAATTCATTTTCCAACCATTTTAAAAGCTCCACTTTTGCTCTGCTTCTGATTTTCTTCTCATTTCATCTCCAAAGATTCAAATAATAGAGAAAAAAAGTGAGTGATCTTGTTTTTGAAGCATCAGTTCATAACTAGATAACAAAACCAAAAGCCACTATATAGCGTATATATTTACTTTTCTGTGCAGTGAATGTAATTAATTTAGCAGTCTACAGTAGACTGAATTATATATATTATTTATTGTGTTAATTATTTGCAAGAACAAGGCCTGGGATAGTACAGATCTTGACATAACCAACATAGCTAACTAATACTCTAGGAACCTAGTTATATTATTCTGCCTGAGTGAAATATTAATTCTTGTATTTTGTAAGTTATACCCATCAATGATAAATGACTTAAAAAAGAAAAGGAAAAGTCCTGAAGCTGCACAATCTACAAGTGAAGCAGCCACCACATCTCTGACTGAGAAATCAAGTGTAAAACAAAACAAAAGAAGTACTGCAGTGAGTACTTAGCACTAGGCTTCACGTGCACAGGAACAGAAAATGAGTAGGGGTGTCCCGATCCGATATTGATATCGGATACAGGTCCGATAACAGCCATAAAAACATTATCAGATTTTATCGGCCAGCATAAAAAATCTCCGATAAAAGCGCTCCGATATAAGCAGTCAAATCCAGTAGTCCGCTTACTCCACTCCAGCGTTTATATTCAGCCGCGAATGGATCCAGCATGCAGACCCCACGTGATCACAACAACAGCGGGCTAACGTGAAAGTAGCCAAAAAGAGCAGCGATGTCGGCAGCGTGGCAGTATTTTTTGGTCAAATCTGAAAAAGACGTTACAGCCGAGCGCAAAATCTGTTACGATGTATCTTCGATGAGATACTGGAGGAGAGCAGCACAGCAACAGGTCCTTCTGAGCAGATCACCAGGGGCAATCGTTGAAATGGAGAGCTACAACTGGTTTTTTATGACGGTGCGACGGCTGTAGCGACGAGAA